>MU270103.1:0-27272 GCA_021432635.1 Thozetella sp. PMI_491
GGTTGCTCCGGCTGCCTCTAGCTAGCACTCGGGTCTAAGGCACCACACAGAGCTCCGGGTGCAAGCCGGAAGGCTAATGGCCAGTCCGGCGCACACTGGGGCTCTTGGCCCAGGGGAAAATTGGGCAAGTGAAACCCGGCGCGGGCGTGTGGGAAGTGAGAGATAAGTGACTCGTGTCTGGAGCAGCCCCTCCTAGCGCACACTCACTTGAGCACAATCGTCGAGAGACGGTCGCAATCGCGGAGAATCACCTCCAGCCCTGTCCGGCAAACACTTTGTCCACCGTTTGGTCGTGGCCCCCTGCGCCCTAGGCGCCGAAGGATGTCACCCTGTGGTTTTGGGCTGCTGGGGGTCGGCTCAAGCAGAGCAGGGATGGTGCAGAGAGAGGGGGGCGCTGACGTACCTGTCTTGGTGAGCACCGCGCCCAGCTAGCCTGAGGATTGCGGTGGTGTGGTGCGGCAAGATGGTTCGACCCGGTCCCGGTAGGACAGATTCGAGATGGCTGCCGTCGGCACTCGAGATAAAAAGAAAAAAGAAGGCGAGATGAGAGGTTGAAAGAGAAAGAGAAGGAAGGCGAGGAAAAAGCTCGATATAGAACACTGGCCCACCCCTCTTGTGCACTTGTCAGTCTTCGACTGGTGGTGACAGAGCGGCGACTGGCAACGAAAACCAGAAAGATGTGCCCCGTGGGAGCAGGGATTAGAGGACCCGGGTGAAAGCGCTGATCATCCCAAAGTCCTTCGAAAACAGCAGGTGTGCCACAAAAGCCCTTCGGAACGAGTGGCAGAGGCAGCAAGAGAGAAAAACAAGAGGAAAAAAAAAAGGTTAGGTGCTAGTATGGCCCCCCGGGAAGCAACCGGTTTAAGAGCGAGCCAGCCGAAACACGCCTACATGCATATACGGGATGCGATGCTGTGCGTGTGTGTGTGTGTGTGTGTGTGTGTGTGGATGTGTGTGCCTCTCTGCCTCAGAAATGGACAAGACGTGGCCGCATCTAGGTGCGTTCGTCTAACTGCATTTCGGCCAATGCATGAAGAGAGGACGCCTCCTTGGGCGAGGCATTGATTCAGCATGCACATCAAAAAAATACACAGAGGGAAAGGCGGGCTCGGTGTCTCGCCGGCAGCTTGGCCCCGGAGCCACTGGTTAGTCGAGGGACCCTGAACGTTCGCCGACGAGGCGACGCGCCTCCATTTCTTCAAGCGATTGCGTACTCTCGACCGCCCATTTTTAGCCTCGGAGCTGGCTGAGGAATCGAAGGTCGCGAAGTTTCGCTAGCGTGCCCTTCTTTCTGGAACCAGCTCCCATGCCTCATCTGCTAGCGGCGGCGACCCCCATCGCGAGTCGCCCCGATTGCTCGCTCGCCTGGCCAACACGAGGCAATCGAGGAGCAGCTACTGCCGGGGCGTTTTAGGCTCCCCGCCAAGGACATAACTGGTGGTAGCCCGATCCATCTTTACGCCGTATTCGCCAGTCCTATCGTAAGCCTGACATAGCGCACCAAGCTTGGCTGCGCCTCGGAGGCAAACCTGAGTGGAGGGCGGCCGCCCAAGAAAAAAAAAAGTCCCAACAAACTTGTATCCGCATCATAGAATAATCACTGTAGTATTGTTCCCTCGCTCGTCCAACCTCACCCAATATATCCGCTCCCTCCCCCGCGTCTCCGCCGTTCCCGAAGGGGGGGTGGCGCGCGTGGAGCTCGGCAGCAACGGCTGCCCGCTTGACTCCCGCTGGTCTGGCAACTGGCAGACGAGGCAGGACGGAGGCGAGCGTCGGGTTCGCTTTTCTCTTTCGGCGAGACCCTGTCGTTGTCGATTAGAGAAGGGGGGCGGGCGGACGATACGTGTCCTGGGGATGCATGAATCAGGCGTTACCGACAGATGATAGCCAGCACGGCTCTCTGAGGAAGAAGCTATGAGCTATATTGGTGCGAGCAACCTGGTTCGCTACGATCGAGTGTCGGCATCATCCCATTCTTCGTCCGTCTGCCGTCTGTCTGCCGTCCTTCTGCCGTTTGGCTGCAAGCACTTCCGCAGGCCTCCACCACGTCTCCGCCCATTGGAGCATGTACAGGGGTGCTAGGTGATCGGCATGGGATTCTTTGAATGCCATGTCTTGGGGTCAGCTTCGGGGGAGGGGCGCGCTCCCCCCCCCCCAACGCCTCGGGGGCGAGGGTGGTCGACCGCTGCCTGCGCTCCGTGACAGGTTTGCTGGTGCTCCGTGCTTCGCGGTGTACTCCCTGCCCGTCGGGGGGCAATGGTTCAGGGAGAGCGATCAGCAGTGAACAGCGTCGCCGGGAAGGCCAAGCCCTCCGCTAGCGTGCTGTTTCACTCGCACGGCAAGAGGGGGCCGCACCCACAACCCGCGCGGGCAGCGGAGGCGAATTGCTGCATGCAGCCAACTACCCAGGTACTTATGGCAGTACTTCCTTCGCTCTTGCCTCTGGCATTCCTTATCGCAGGGGCGGCAGGGCCTGATTCAAAGTTCGGGCCAAAATCAGGTATTCGGCCGGCAGGTGCAGCAACGCTACCGTGGATCTGCCCTATCTCAACACCTGCAGATGCCGTCGAAGAGGGGTCGACTCGACGAGAGAGTTTTGGAAAGCTCCGATCCTCATGCATCCCAGTGCATGCCGTCTGTTGGATCAGCCAGGCCCCAGCGAACCTGGATCTCCCCTTCTGCCTTGGCCCTTGACCTCTTCCCCCTCTCCCACATGTCTGTGGGTGCCGTAGTTCGCTCTAGGTCTAGACTCTGGCGCCAACGTAACTCTGTGCGTAGTGCCTCTGCATCAACAGTCCTGGCATGGTGGAGGCCGGTGCTCCTGTATTGGTCGGCATGCAACTAGTTCGAGCCGGGAGGAGCTTGCCATGTTGCCGTACTACTGGCGGTAGCTTGGTAGCTACCGGAAACAAGCTCCACAAGGCCTCGATGGCCTTTCCCATTAGATCTGCCTGGTGGGGCCACGAGGGTTCCAATGCACCAGACCAGTCGGGCAGTGTCAACGTGGGAAGGATAACCCCCGTGATGGGACCGGCTCGCGGAGGGGGAAGTGTTGTTGTTGTTGTTTTTAGAGCGAGTGACGGCGATGCCGTAGAGGGGTGGTGTGCTCGATCAAGCGTGAGGGTTTCAAGACATGCAGACCGGAGCTGCAAGTATCCTGCTTGCTTGCCTCCCAGTCCTGCAGGGAGAGGGAAAACCGCACCTGGATCTCTTATCTAAGACAGCCCCCGACCTTGGGTAGAAACCAGGCGCACTGTCTCAAAGTCAAACCCAGCTGCCCAATATCCTGGGCCAAATCGCGCGGTCAAGCGTCCCCCGGAGGCCCAGAAAGGGACGACGGAAGCTCAAGTGCGGGTTATGCCATTAAACCTGGAAGCCATCGGCACTAGCACCCCTCCTTACGGGCGGCGATAGGTCGTGCAATGAGAGGTAATCTCTAATGCGTTCTCACCTTGAGCGATATGTTTATCAGCTATTCCACGCTATAGCTCTTTCGCTCCATCTCCAGGGGTGGACGACCGGTCTAGGGTGATTCCGCATCGTGCACCTAGTCAACACTTGCAGAAAGACCAAAGTCCTCCCTGTGCTCCTTCATAGATGAAGAAGAGATGGGGATAACCACAGCCAACCCGATAATCCCAGATGGTATATGGAGGGTCATCCTGGGCCCACGGGGGTTATTCTTTGGGATGGCTACCTACATTTGTTAGATAATAGACCCAATCCTGGCTATTCGCGCCTCGGACTAGCACGCCAGCCGGAAAGGGAATTCTAACGGGTGAAATAAGAGACTTCCCTCCCCATTGTTGTTCTACTCAGTCAAGAGGATCTAACTCGTCTACGCGGCATCATCCTGTCTTGATGGCTCGATATCTTCATTATGGCCAGGCAACGGCCCGGCCTCCACAGTCAAGCCGGGGTACCCACGACGTCACGCGGGGGATCGAGTCGCGTGTAACACCGTCTGAAGTGTTTCCCGGCATCGATAACCTCAGTGGCCAGCATTAAGGTCCATCGAGGTCAGGCCAAGCCACGTACCGCGCTTGCGTCTTCCTCCCTCATCCCCCTACTTGGTCATGTTAGAACGACTTCCTGCGCCAGACATGCTCTCATGCGATCCTTTGTGGGGTGTTGGAATTGGCGTCTACTGCCTCATGTCTGAGGACCCCCGGAACAGGAACGCCGCCTTTGTTTGTTGGCTCGTCAAATTAAGGAGAAAGCAAGTGGGACGTGAGGAACAACACCATAGATGGGTATCCTCAGGACGACCCCGGAGCAATGCTGGTCATCAACCTACCTCCATCTAACCGACACCTCCCACGAAAGGGTGTCCAAATCCAAATTGCCTCCATAGCCCGGGTAGACGAATCTCTCCTTACGCCACGGCTCTGTATGCCGCCCAACTTGAGTGGTGATATCTAAGAGGTCACAACGTGTAGACAGTATCAGACGAGTATCACGCGAGCGAAGAGCAACAGGGGACCAAAGAGGGGCATTCCAGCTCGCTCGATAGCAGAAGTTCGAGAATGTCAGCGAACAAATGGGACTCTCAACTCAAACAACCATGACACATGCTCTGATCAGCGCCAGAAGCACCTGAATCACCAGGGACATGCCTGCACTCGCGTAGGGCCAACGGCCGACATAGAGGACCCCAGGTGAGGGACAGGTTGGGCTGTATCGTGGTATTGTGACGTCGAGGGATGCGTATCACCCACTGAGGCACTCCATCTTCGCCCTGTCGAGATGTCGAGCCAACTTCTCCCTCCTCTTCATATTTAATCGCATCCAAGCATGGCAGATCCTCAATGGATCGTGTCCTCGTCACATTTTGGTATTGCCTTTGATTGAATGCTAGAAGCAAGGCCCGAGTCTTTTGTCCTTGCCAGTCCCTAATGCACCTAATGGAAAACCATCTTGACCAACCAACTCCGGCCAAACCCGAACCTTCTTATATCGAAGAGGGGTACAGCATGATGCGGACAGAAGCGCCGAAAGATTTCGCAGGAAGGGGGTTGGTGAACTTGGCACGAACGACGCCAGAGTTACCTGCGCTTCGGTCAGCATGTACGGCCTAGTCTGGTGAGGGTTTTCGCGTGTGTTGGACGTACCGTGAGGGCGGGTGACCTTGCCCCAGATCACGCGGATCTTGGTGCCGCGGATCTCCTTCTGTCCCCGGTAGACGTACGCGACCTTCTTGCCGAGGTAGAAGCTGTGCCATTGTCAGCAACGAGTCCGAGCATCCTGTCGAGTGTTCAACATACGTGGCGGCGCTGGTGTCATCGACACCCTCGATCTTGATCAAGCTGGTCCGGGGGTGGGTGGTCCGTCGGCCACGCTGGTAGCTCAGGTGGCGACCCCTACACGGTATTTCGTCAGCCACTTAGTCCGTAGAGCCGAATGTTATTCTTTAAATCAGGGGAAGAACGCGGCGGTCTCCCAAGTCGATCCTCTTCTTTGCCGTCGCACATTGGACGACGGCCACCTCGCGCTCTTTCTTGGCATGCTCGCGTATGGGCTTCGGGACGACGGGAAGACTCACTTCACATATACTGCGAACAAGGTTAGCAATCACAATGAAATAAAACAAGCAGCGCGGGAGGCCATAGAAGGACTACGCCCGGGCAAGCAAGGTCAAGTTGCGTCGGCGTGGTGCGGTCGCGATGATCGCGAAGAGGGCTTCTTACATCTGTGACCTTCGGCAGGCATCTTGATGACGAGAGGGAGGTGTTCCGCTCTAATGTTGGCGTGCCGGTTTGGGGGACAAGGCCAGCAAATGTCTTGGTGTGAAAGACTGTTGCTGATCGTGTCGTCGTTGGGCGGTTGGCGTTGAAGTTCGATGAAGTCGGATTCGCGAGACCGGGTCCGGAGTGAATTCGAAAACCCTGAATGGTGGTGGATTAGGGCTGCAAGTCATGTGACTGCCAACTAGAAATTTCTATGACCATCAATGCAATAATATGCACTTGGTCCGAGCTTGGGAAGTGATTGTGGCTAGGGACTCCAGCCACACGAGTACTAGCTATTGTGGCTCAGCTTTTGTCAATGTGCCAAGGCATGGCCCGAGCTTGGGTTGTCTGGTTACGTAACCGCTCTGAGCTTCTCTTTCTACTGCCGAATCCGGAAGCTATCTGAGCTCTGGATGGAGCCGCCCACGAGCCGCCGCATTCGCATGTAACGCTTGAGCTCCGCCTGCTCTTCAGGCTATGACGAATGGCTGCACTGAGCGCTTTGTGGACGTGACGGGAAATTGGCATGGCAATCCATCAGACGAAGCACGATGCCCGTCTCGTTGATCCCGGGTATATCTAGGGGATTCCAAGGCCCATCAAGTAGGCCTCCACTGGCCTCCACCACACAAGCAAGCGGCCTTCCTGTCGGCATTTGAAGCGCCCAGCCGGCGCCAGAAAAACGGCCCTGTAGGGACAGACCGTCGCCGACTCTGGATAAGGCCAAGCCACGGCTATACAGATGATGAGCTGGGCAAGCGTGGTAACGAGGTTCGCCGGAAAGGCAATTCTCTTCTTGCTCGTGACATGTCCTCTTACTACGAGGTGCACCGAGTACTGGGACTGGAAGGCAGCAGGCGAGCTGCCTTGTTTGCCTTGAGGGTCGGCGACTGGCCGCTGAGCGCAGTTCCCATCTTCAGACGACATCGGCGGAAAAGGCGGAAACATGTCCCTAAGGCCGCCGCGCCGCGGATATGTCAAGTTCAGGCCTGAGGTGTTTACCAATTACCCACCCGCCCCCCTTCAGCAAGAGGCGTGACTCGGCCAGCTCGGGGCGTCATAAAAACCCGCGTTTTACTGCATGGTTCCAGTCTGGTTCCAGTCCCTGCGTGGGAATGGGTGGCTGCACCTGAGCTTGTCGAGCCGCATATTGCCAAGGGTCTGGAGATCATTACAACACCAGCCTGTACGCAGGTCCTGTCGGTAGAAAGATCGAGAAGAAGCAGGCTATCTCGGGACGCTTAGTGGGATGCACGCGCCGGGCGGTGGTATGGAGGGGGGGAAGAAGGGGAGGGGCGGGGGGCTCATGGGCGCCAGCGGTGTAGGAAAGCCCCGATGATTAGTGATGACCAGCAGGCGCTGAGAAGTAGGCCTAGGGGACTTACGCTTGGTAGTTTCGGAGGGGGGTAAAAGGGAGCGATCCCTGAAATTTGTTTCGTTTACCGAAGGAACTGCGACCGCAATTCGGGCGCCTCTCCATCTAGTGTAGGGCCCAGCGAAGCTAGACGCCAAGCGGCCAAGGGAGCTCTTTGCTTCTTCCAAATTTTTTTTTCGGTAGCCCCACCATGCGCCTGCTGCAGTTCCCTGCCCCTCCTCCCTCCGGGCTCGCAGGTCGGACAAGCAGGGCCCGGGCCCAGACGCCGATGCTACAAGTTTCGCAACGGACAGCCGTTCGCAGAAAACCGAGCCTTGATGCTCTCGGCCCCTCCCCCAGCGTGCACAACAGACCTCGCGTCCTTCCTCCTGGGGGCGGCTGGCCCGTTTTGGAAGTGCAGCAGCCAAGAGCTGTCAGAGTTGGCGCCGGGGCAAGTTGGAGGGAGCTCCGTCCACTGCTAGCCGTCTACCACGCACCTGCTCCTGCATACGGTCGCCAGGGGAGCCAGTAGTGACGACACTTGCAGCTAGGCTACAGGTAGAACCTAGAGGTGGCTTGTTATAGCACCTATCCTCTTTTAGACTGCATCGCGTACCGCCTGCCTCTCGTGCAGGAGGGAGACATCTCCGAGACCCCGACATTGCACGCACCTGGGAGGGCCTAGGTTGGCCGGCGGAGGGAACAACTGGTTGGTGGGTGGGCGGTCTGCTGGAGTCCGGGAGGCTTGGTTCTTCTACAGCCCGTCTTTTCGCTCCAAATTTTCCAAAATTTGCTCTTTTTTGTCTTTCCATGTCTCAACTCAAGACGGGCTCGGATGGTTCGGGAGGGAATAGCCACTGTTAGGGGCCCTAACGTCCGTCTCTCTCCACTGGCGGCCACGAAGCAAGGTAGCGGCCCCCCCGCGGAGAGACACCGCGGCGCGCTGGACCTACCGGAGCGGACCTCTGAGTAAGCTCCCCCTCTCCCGTGCGCTACCCCCTTCGCCCAAGCTCTCTGGAGGTCCGGGGGGGGAGGAGCGGGGGGGGGCTTAGTGGAGATCATTCACTTCCGGGCCTTTGAAATACGCACCACTAACCCCGAGGTTTCGTCCGGCCCTCCCCTTCTCTCCCTCTCTTGCGACCTCCTCCCAGCGCACTATCCTCTCGTACTTTTGCGCGAGACTTCCCCTTCCTCTTCCCTCTGGCCCCCGTCTCCTCCATTTGCCCCCCTTCCGTCGTTGTTTCGTAGAACCAACAACCCTAGCAATCAAGATGGCTTCAGACGCAGCGTGAGTATCCGCCACCCCCACCATTCTGTCCCCTCACCAATTTAGTCGTTGGTGGCGGCGGACTGGAGCTTCGCTCCAGCTGCGAGCCCCCGCTCGTTGCAGCATCCAGCTGCCTCGTGGAATTTCGGAGGAGAGAGATGCTAATCGGTGGAATTTTGCGCAGGGCTCTGGAGCTGAAGGACAACACCGTTATCATCGTCCTCGGTGCGTCTGGCGATCTTGCGAAGAAGAAGACGGTAGGTCCAGCCCTCCACCGCCTCACTCCCCCACTTTACCCGGAGACAGAATCAAACAGCTAACGTGCGACCAGTTCCCGGCCCTGTTCGGCCTTGTAAGTCACAGCGATCCTCGAGCTCGAGAACCCCGAGTCTAACCCAGCCCCCCAGTACCGCAACCAATTCCTGCCGAAGGACATCAAAATCGTCGGCTATGCCCGAACTAAGATGGACCACGACGAGTACCTGCGCAGGGTCAGGTCGTATATTAAGACTCCTACCAAGGATATTGAGCAGCAGCTGGAGGACTTCTGCTCCCTTTGCACCTATGTCTCGGGCCAGTACGACAAGGACGAGTCCTTCCTGGGGCTGACAAAGCACCTTGAGGAGCTCGAGCAGGGCAAGAAGGAGACCCACAGGCTCTTCTATATGGCCCTCCCCCCCAGTGTCTTCACTATCGTCTCCCAGCACCTGAAGAAATGCTGCTACCCCACAAGAGGCATCGCCCGTGTCATCGTGAGTCATGGTACCCCTTCTCGCGGTCCAATCCTGGGGTCGAGTTTTGCTGACCAAGCAATACCCTCTGCACAGGTCGAGAAGCCGTTCGGCAAGGATCTGGCTAGCTCGCGCGAGCTTCAGAAGTCGCTGGAGCCTGACTGGAAGGAGGATGAGCTCTACCGTATTGACCACTACCTCGGTAAGGAGATGGTCAAGAACATCCTAATCCTCCGGTTCGGCAACGCCTTCCTGGGTGCCACCTGGAACAGGCATCACATCGACAACGTCCAGATCTCCTTCAAGGAGCCGTTCGGAACCGAGGGCCGTGGCGGATACTTTGACGAGTTCGGCATCGTTCGCGATGTCATGCAGAACCATCTTCTCCAGGTCTTGACCCTGCTCGCCATGGAGCGGCCCATCTCGTTCAACGCCGAGGACATCCGCGACGAGAAGGTGCGGGTTCTCCGCGCGATCCCGGCCATCGAGCCCAAGAATGTCATTATTGGGCAGTACGGCAAGTCGCTCGACGGCAGCAAGCCCTCGTACAAAGAGGATGACACCGTGCCTAAGGACTCCCGGTGCCCCACCTTCTGCGCTCTCGTGGCTTTCATCAAGAACGAGCGGTGGGACGGTGTGCCCTTCATCATGAAGGCGGGCAAGGCCCTCAACGAGCAGAAGACGGAGATCCGAGTGCAATTCAAGGACGTCACCTCGGGTATCTTTAAGGACATCCCCCGGAACGAGCTTGTCATGCGCATTCAGCCCAACGAGAGTATCTACATCAAGATGAACTCGAAGCTTCCTGGTCTCAGCATGCAGACCGTTGTCACAGAGCTCGACCTCACCTACCGCAGGAGGTTCTCTGACCTCAAGATCCCGGAGGCTTACGAGTCTCTGATCCTGGACTGCCTCAAGGGCGATCACTCCAACTTCGTCCGTGACGATGAGCTCGATGCTAGCTGGAGGATCTTCACCCCTCTGCTACACTACCTGGACGACAATAAGGAGATCATCCCGATGGAGTACCCTTACGGTGCGCTCCTCCTTTCACCTCGTGACTGTAGTTTTGCTTCCCTTTGCTGACTTTTGGTTTCACAGGCTCTCGTGGCCCGGCCGTTCTCGACGACTTTACGCACAGCTACGGATACCGCTTCAGCGACAGCGCCGGCTACCAGTGGCCGACGACGTCTGCCGCTCAGCCCAACAAGTTGTAAGTCACTGACTAGTTCTGCATTGCGTTTTCTGCGCCCTGTGGTTCAGTCGATGAGAACTTGTTTAACCGCAGTGTTGGGATAGTTGAGCGTGCGATCCGCCAGATCGTGTTAAGTTGAGGCTTCTCGCGAGCCACCGCCGCCGGGAGGCAAGCTTTTAAAGATATATACCAATCGGATTGATTTGGAGCAAGCAGTACGGGATTACTCTGCTGCAACGCGCTGAGGCAAGAGAGGGGGGTGTTCGTTGGGTTTGTTCCTTAGCAGCTACCGTATGAAATGACACATCTACTTGAGGTTCGGGGGGTAGGCTTCGGTGGTTATGAACTAGGGAAATGGGAAAACACATGTCCTAAATCGGTTGTCCCATGCACAGTGAGGCTCGTTATGCACGCACCCGAGCGGGGGGGGCGCCCAATGCGCCGATGCTTACGGTTGGTATGTACAATAAGATCTGACCTGGCCAAAGTACCAAGTACCCCCATCTAGATGCAGAACCCACGTCGTTGTGCTTGCTCGATTCCAGTCCCGCATCTGCACAAAACGAAGTCGATTGAAAAGTATCTGAATCATGGCTCCCATCGCTCCGCGAGTACTGGAGTGGCCTTCAACCGGTAAGCGCCTAAGGTAGACCTACATACTCCGTAGATCGGCAATATTTACCTAATGCCTGAAAGGAACAAAGAGTCAATAAACTTAAGGTATTGGACAAACAGAGCACCCCTGTCGGACCAGTGGTTGATATTGAAGAAAAGTGGACCGCTCCGGAATTTCTGCCTTAACCTCCAGGCAGAAACACGGAGCCACCCGCCAGCCTGAGCAAATGCCCAGGCAGGAGAAAGTTCGCAGTGCGGCGGCACTTTGTGTTGAAACCATCGGCCACCATCACCACACCACATTCCTTCCCACAACGACTCGGCGCGCGACTCTCCCGAAGAGTCCTGCCCTACGAATTTCGAAGATCATCGGATCGCTTCTCAGTAGCCTCATCACCTAGCCGTACCTTTCGCTGCCCTTCTCGATCCTCGTGCGCGCGTGTCGCGACTCGCCAACGCTTGCCCGACCTGCCGAGCGCGTTGAACTTGCGACGCTCCCTCTCATCGATCCTTAGGCCTAGCGCGGTCACGCACCGGCGGCGGAAGTTATGGGAAACCGCCTCGCCGGCGTATTCACCTGCGTTTGAGGTCGCACGCGATTGCGCGTGCCCCCGGTCATCCGAGGCCGAAAAAAAAAGTATTTGAACCCGACACTAGATCCCCTTTCTGGGCGATCTCCGATGGTGACCTGCTGCCGACCATTCGCGCAGCTGGGTTGAACGACTTCCTCGCGAAGTCTTGTTGATCACGATCTGTTTTGATCTCCCGCGGCGCCTACGACCGGTGAATCGGCAACAAAAGAAGCGCCCGGTTGGGGGGTTTGGGGAAGTTCCCACAGGGTGAAGGTCGAGGTTGTTGACGGAGTTCTATCCTGCGCGATACTCCAAGATCCGTAGTCATGGATGGTGTACTGCAGAACGGCGTGCGCAACGACCGGGATGCGCCGATGAACGGGGTCAATGGGACAACCAAGATGGAGACTTCTCTGGACAAAGGGAAGGGCGTCGCGTCGTTGTCCGGCGGCCAGGTCGCCATGACGAATGGCGCATCTGGCAACGCGATGGATATTGACATAGGCCAGCTCACAGAAGCACAGCATGACATTAGCGCTCTGCCCGACGAAATCCAGCACATCACCGAGGACATCATGCCTCTCGGGCTTCTTCTGACGAGACTTGCGCAAATATCCCATAACCAGCTCCAGGGAGCCATCACAGCATTGGCTGCGAAGCAAGTTCCCCAGCAGTTGGCCAATGGAAACTCAGACTATCGATCTACGACCCAGGAGGATAACTCGGCCGAGAGCTTGGAGAAGAAATCATTGCTGCTCGACTTCGCCCAGGATCTCCACACCAAATGGGTTAAGGCTCTAGTGATTACGGACTGGAGCAAGAAGGCAGACCTCGTAGGAAGACTCATCGACATCCGGCATCATCTCTCGGGGGTGCTGAGTTCTTACAACAGCAACTTGTACGACATCGTCCAAGTGAAGCGGGACCTCCACTGGGCCAAAGTACGGGGACCTGATATCCAGACTGCGCTGGAAGTGCTCAGCTCTGGCGAGGCCGACTGGATGCCCGACGTGAGTTTTGACCTCAGCCTTGCTCATGGGGACGAAGGGGCTAACAATCTCGGCAGCTTGGATACATAGAACCGCCGCCCATCAGCGCCGTGGATCAAGAGAAATGGCTCGACAACCTCAACACAATGCTGAGCGTCCGTCTAACCCTGGATGAATACGAGAAGATACCGCATCAGTTTCGAAACTACCGCATCGGCTCCGGACGAGTGACGTTTGTCGTCGACGACGAATTCGAAGTCGATCTCACCATTGCAGATGAGGACTTCGAGAAGCAGTTCTGGTTTATCGACGTCAGGTTTCTCTTCCGGCCTGCCCCGGCCGACCTCTCTGACAGGATCCGTCAGTTCATCGAGGCGAAGGTCAATGATGCCCTCGCTGCGGATGGCCTCGTCGGTTGCTACAGATACCTGCACGAATTTGTCCTGACGCACAAGATCAGCGAGCTCTATCGCCAAGCGATCGAGCTGAGTCGCAATAACTGGGTTGGGACTTTGAAGGTCGAGAGGCTCAACCGGGCCATGTCCATCCAGTATTGGGCAAACAAGACCCCGGCTGCTCCGGGCCAGAGGGTACCAGGCTCCTGGGTCATCATCGGTGTTGACAGCGGCAGCAACCCAACTCAGCCAGCGGATTCCAAAACCACGAGCTCGCTCAGCTTACGGTGGTTCCGGGACCACAAAGAAGTCAAGGAGTCCGATATACCCTTCGATGTCAAGAACATATCTGCCGAGCATCTTCTCAAGACAGTCATTGCGAGGCATGTCGAGTACACTCTATCGTCTATACATGCCAAGCTCTTGAGCAAGCCACGATTCTCGGCCAGACAGGCGAGCCTGAGACTTGAAATTTCCAAAGAGGATCCGATGGACTCAGTCCTGTCGATGCAGTTGGTCGACCGCGAACATGTCGAGGTTCGCGTGGCCCCGATCACAGGCACCTTCGAACTGTCACCGCAGTCAGCGGTGATGGTAAGAGGAGCGAAGAATCTGGACGCCAGCCCTAACCCGGCGGAGGACGGAGCAGCCATCCTGGAGCAGTTAAGAGGCCTGTACGAGATACAGGCGTTCAACCGCCGCGCGAAGAGTACGGGATGGGCGGTGTCCAAACCACCGATTAAGCCCGACGAGCTCAAGCAGAGCATCAAGGCAACTCCCCAAGATCAATACCAGCAAGTGTGGCTCAAGCGGCCTGCTTGGAACGTCAACTGGTATGTCTTGGCGACCTTGAGCCTAGAGGGCGATCGGTGGTGGTTGGTTGAAATGTAAGTGCGCCCTGTTGAAACTTGGAGCTGCTTCCCCACGAATCATTGCTAACAACAAATCAAGCACTCCCGGCAACGCGGCCAGGGGCACGAGCAACCGTGTCAAGGTCATCACCCGCCTCCCTCTCGATTCTGGGGCATCCGATCTGTCCGATGCGTTCCTCAACTCTCTCACGGTCTTCGTAGCCGGAATAGTGACCCACTATACCGACCTCCGCGAGCTTGGTCGGAACCAGATCAAGCACGACCTGCGCGAGCCTTCGGGATTCAGCCCGATCCCGGGCATCAAGCTACCTGTGCTTAGCGTGCGCCTCTCGGCCCTCCTCCGGGAAACCTCCAGTCGTCGGCGTGCATGGGCTAAAGATTCCGTGACGATATCTTTCCGGGGCGTGCGAAACGTCCTAGATGAGCAGGAGCCTGTACAGGGCGCTGTGGTGTCACAAGCCTACAGGAGAGCGCCGAAAACCGAGTTCGTCGCCGAGGCTCGGTTGACCGTGGCAGACAAATCGAAATTTAGCCTGCTCAAGGGGCAGGTTGATCACGACGTCCAGTTCAACGCACGAACGGGCCAGTTTGTCATGCGACTGAAGACAGAAGTCGGTGGCTCCATTGTCACCTTGCTTGCGTCCCGCCTTGAGGCTCTCCAGCGCTTGGTTTATCTGGTTGAAGCCATCAGGCAGGGCGGGAAGGGCGTGTCGCTGCAGAGCGTATCGCTGACGCAAATCTCGTTTACCTACGAGAATGGTGCCCCAGCCTCCACCTCAGTTTTTTCAGGTCCCTCCCAGCCGCCCCGAAGGTGGAGGACGATGCTCGACCTGAGAAGCAGCGGCCAGATGAGTATCACCCTCGAAAAGGGCAACCCACATCTGCGCGTCAAAGACATCTTATCGCGCCTCATTGCCCATCAGCTAGAGCAGCTTCCGCTCTGGCTGCAGCTGACCCTTCCCCTCTTCCGCGCCTTGGACAAGATGGATGACGACTGGGAGAAGATCTATCTCAATAATCAGGGTACCCTAGAGTACTTCCCCCGCGACCTGCAGTGGATCGTCATCCGCTACACGCTGCCTGGCCCGCCGCAACAGATACGACGGCGATTCAACCTGGACGTGCGGATGCGGCCGCGCCGTGGGAAGCTGCAGTGGCATGTCACACGGCTGGAGCATGAGCCGGCCGCGAAAAACCCCAACGACGAGTTCAACCGGATCCTCAAGCAGAAAGTCTGGTCCAACCACGGCCAGGGCTGGAAGGGCTTGATGACCGGGGCAGCGGCGGACCCGCATACCGGCATTGAGCCTCTGCTGGGGTTGATCGACTCGACGATCCGCGCCATGTTGGCAGTGCGACTACAGCCGTCGCAGCCGACGTCGATGGCCGCGAACCCCAATGCGTGATGGTCACGAGACGACGGCGCTCAGGAAAATACACAGTGACTAGTTCTACCGATGAGGGCGGAAGGCTAGTGAGAGAGGGGATGACGGGGATCAGAAGGTAGATGTAGGAGGAGCTCGAAGAGTGCTTGCATGCACGCTCCTCGAGAACAGGCCGGGTAGCAGCGTTCATCGCAAGATGCTTCGCCCACAGAGGTGCCGTAGCTAGAGCCGACGTCCTCGGGTGGAAGGGGCCCTTTCTACTACTAGTAGAATTGCTTGGCCGGCCGGCTCTCTGCTTTTTTAGTGTTAAGTTAAGAATACCCGCAGGCATGGTCATCGAACCTGGCAGGATGGACCTAGGGGGAAGAAGCGCAGCATGAGAGGCCGACATGGCGAAGATAATGATGATACCTAAATACAAAATATGACGATAGTTTACTACCTCCCAGTATTCGTTGTTCCGCGTGCATGCATCCTTACCATCGCGAAAGCTCCTGGCCTAGGCATGTGATCTGAAAGCAAAGGACTGCCCAACTCTTCAGGATCACTAGATAGTCAATAGATGACAGATCAAATAGTCAAATTGGAAGACGAGGCACCTCTTTTTTGAAAGCTCTTGTATTCTAGATTACATTCTATGTACACGCGGCCCAGGCCCGGGCTTATTGTTCGCCGCTCCGGAATCCCTGCCGTCTATCTAGTTGTCTGTTTCATCCTGTCTAGAACCTCCGAGGGAAAGACGCCACGACGCAAGGGCATTTCGTCAATGTTTATTGACAACCATCTCTTCCGTCCTGGCCGGAACCGATGGAGCCCCGTATCCCCAACCGCCCATGACGGCGGGTAGAGGCCATCTAAGCCAGCAGGCTTCCGCCCACTGATCTGGTCTGCCGCATCCCGCCCGGCCCGGATGCTTGTTAGCACGCCGGGCAGCGTGTACGACGTACCGGCCACCAGCAGGCGCCCGCGGAAGGCTGCCTGCAGTTCCCGGTCCGCGCGGGCCATGCGGGTGTAGTGGCCCACGCGGTGTTGCGGAATGCACATCCGGCACAGCTTGGTGCCTGCGTAGACCCGCTCGCTTTCAGGAATCCCGAGCTGGCGCGATACCGCCGACACGGCGCGCTTGGTGGCCTCTTGCGCATCTGGGAGAAATTCCTCGGGCATGCCATCCCACAGATGGCCGCCCATCATGACGGTCAGCGATGTGCCATGGACGGGCTCCCCGAGGGCGATTTCACGGTCAGAGTCGAAGAGCACGCCTAGCACCGCCTCCGGGTTGTTTGCGAAGGGGACGGTCTGCGGGACGAGGTATCCGAAGCCATTGTGAGGGGCGTTGAGGAGCGGCTTGGGGTACCACAGGTTAACCAGCTGGATTGTGACGCCCTCGGACTCGGCGAGCGCAGGGAGGGCACCATCTGAAATATTTGCAAGGTCCCTAGCGAACATAGTCGAGACGGCCTTGTCGTAGCTGGCCGGCCTTGTTGACTTGTTGGTGGTGATCTGGAGCATGTTAGGATAACAAAGAACTTGCCTAGGACCGGGAGAAACGGAGCTCATTCAGAGGAAGGGGGGGCGTGGGGCGTACTGAGACTTGTAGCTTGCCATCGAGCGAGATAGACTGGACTCGCTCGCCGAGCTTGATCGTCACATTTGGTTGGCGCGCTAGGTGGTCAGCTATGGCTTGCGTGAGCGTGCTAAAGCCGCCGGGGAAAGATAGGTAGCCTCCTCTACGCATTCGGTACGCCAAGTCGACGATGTAGTCGCACTCCTTGTCGCCACTGAAGCAATAATTCGCGAGCTCAACATCCTCTGCCAGAGCCCACACCCGTGGGCCGGCTTCCCTTTGCGCCGCCTGGCTCTGCATGAGCATCGCCTGAAACATGCTGCTCTCCATGCTGAGGTTCCACACGTCGCCGCCGTAAATGCCGTGTATCATGGCCGAAATCAGATTGTCCACCAGCTGGCGGTCGCCAAATTGCTCTTCGTGGAAATGCCCTATCGAGACGTCCTTGAGGTCGAATTCCCATAGCTTCTCACGCCAACCTTGGGTGGGCTGCCGCTTGCGATCGTTGAACGCCTTCCGCTGTCTCATCCAATGCACAATCGATTGAGGTGCGCCGGCGAAGAGCGGCTCGGTAAGGGCGGTGTATCCGAAGCGCAGTAGGTTTGACACAGTCGTGAGGACGCTCCCAGAGTTCATCACTGGAGGGTTGACGCTGACAAGGTGGTCAGGGTAGTAGATGTACCGGTTGAGATTGGCTGCCTTCGGGACGAGCTGCAGCTTCTCCGTCAAGTTTAAGCTGCCGATCTAGAGCGCAGAAAGGTCAGAATACCCCCAGCAGACGAATTATGCGCTCCAGCAAACGAGGCTCGAGGGCTAGAGAACGCCGACATACCAGGTCGTAGAGGTAGAGATCGTCCCACTTGGCCTTGTCGTGCTGTGTGAGAACAGTCCGGGGCCCTCGTTCCCACACCACGGTGCGCTTTTCTCCGTCATCACCGCGGACCTCTGCCTGTTCAGAGTCGACCCAGCCGCCCAGCCGGTCGCTCGCCTCGTAGAGAGTAATCTTGGACGCAGGCCGCAGGACACTCAGCCAGTATGCCGTTGTGAGGCCGGTCAGGCCGCCGCCCAGCACGGCGATAGTCTTAGGGCCATCGCCGTCGCCGGTTTTGCTCGCGTAGCCTCTGGCTAGGCCGGAGCGTCTTGTGCGGCGATCTCGGGGAGAGGGTGAGCTCCAGGGAGCTAGCGGGGAGAACGGGCTGAGGCGGCCGAGCGAGAGCACGAGGCCGCTGCGGCGCGCAATTCGGGCGGCGCATTGCGGGCTGGTGCCGTACATGGTCGACGCAAAGCGGCAGACGGCATCAGGGGAGGTCCAGAGCAATTGTGGGAGGCCAATTGCTGCTCGGCGGCTTGGAGGGATGCTTGTCTTATGGCCGTATGGTGTGGGTGGGCGTGGGTCGACAAACTAGCCGTGCGTGGGGCGGCCGGAGCTCGGTTCACGCCAACAAAAAAAGACCGATCCATGCTTGTGAGCTTTCGTGAGCTCGAAAAAGACCCTAACCCTTTGCACCCTTTCTCGCAGGATACGAATAATTAGGGGAGGAGCACAAAGCCGCTCTTGTCAAGTCTCTTGGGGTATCTATTCAGTATTCGCGGCGCTACAGGCTGTTTCTCAAACTCAATCTTACTTCTTGCACCAGCATGTGGCGTCCCTACGGAGTTAGCCCTGGCTTCTTCTTCCTCTCCTTTACCCCACATGTTTTGTTAATTGCCCAAAGAAGCAAACAAACACGGGACACCTCAACAGGCAATAAGTTATGGCACAAGTGTGTAGAAGAGGCGACCGCAAATTAGGTATTCACCCCCCCTCTATTTCGATCCAGTGGGAAGCATTCGATTTCTAGCTCCCAGCGCACTCCAAGTCAACCTGGCTGTTGACGCTCTAATCATGATCCCATGATGCCTCCCCTTTCACAGCAGATATACAGTGCCAGCCTGCCAAACGCCTTGATCGCCTCCATGGCCCTGGTGCCACCTGCCGATGACCTTTTTATGGTCCTCCCTGGACCAGAGAATATCGTACATTAACTGGCTGAAGAGTAATCGATGGCCCCTGCCCCCCTTCCCAAGGTTGCCTCATCCGCCATCTTCCCTGTGGAGAGAGCACTCCTAATGAGAAGTGCGCCTCCTTCCTCTGCTATGGTGGTACAAGCGGAGTCTCGACTTTCGTTTTCTCCCGACGACTGATGGCCCATTCATCCGGAGACTAGCGCGCCGATCCGTTTGAGGCTGGGCACGGGTAGCTTTGGGCCTCAGGCAATGATATCGTGGGCCTGCTCAGCGTCCATATCGGTCTCGGGAAGAATCAGGTCTTCCTGGGCATTTTCGTCCACAAACTTGCGGTCACTGACGTGCTTCTTCTTACCCTGGTCCGCGGTCCAGACCTTGTCCTGGAAGGTGCCCCGCTGGCCATCTTCATGGGTGAAAGGACAGAACCGGTTCGTGCAAGGGTTGAACTTGCACATCGTCTTGACGTGGGTGAACTTGCAGTTTGGCACTTTGCACTCGCCACCGTTCCGGCACGGAGGCATAGCCGGGTGCCGGAAGGGGCAGTGAGGGTTTGTGCAATTGGGGAAAAACTTGCAATCCTGCTCGCCTTGGTGGGCTGTCTTTGTGGCCGGGGATGGGTGCCTTCCGACACACTTGCGGTTCTTGCAAGCCGCGCCGAAAGTGCACACATCTTTGACGTCGATGGTGACACCCGGCGGTGCTGCTGGGGATTGGTGGGCAAACTTGCAGTCCTTGTTGGTGCAGCGGAGATTGAACTTGCAGATTGTCTCTTCGGGGTTTGGTGGCTCCGTCTTGCCCTGGCCCATCTCGACATCCTCGGTCTGTCCGTCCGTATCGGTCTTATCCGACTTCCCATTGAACTGGTGGCCAGCTCCACCTCTCCGGTTTCCGTGTCCCCTCGATGTCCGTTCGAAGAGGGAGCGTCCGCGCCCGTTGAATCCGCCGCGCTGGCCGCCGCTGGTCTGCTGGGTCATGAGCTGCTGCTGCATCTCTTGTATCATGCGTCCCTGTTGTTCCATCATGGCCAGCAGCTCCGTCTGCCCGTTGCCCATCATGAAGCCGCCATTCATCGGGCCATTCATCGGGCCCATGCCGTTCATGCCGTTCATCGGCGGGTTCAATGCTTGACCACCAAACGCGCCCATGTTCATGAGGCCCGCGGCGAGGTTTGCGGTGCGGCCGTTGTTATTACGCGGCTGGCGACCACCTCCTCCCCTCGGCCCGCTCGGGGGGTTCCTCGATATTCTAGACACGCCAGAGTGGTTCTGAACCCGGTGGAGGGGGTCGTGGGTCCGGTCCATCGCACGGTTGATGTTGCCGAGCATGCGCTTCTCGCGGCCGCCTCGGCCACTCCCGTCACGCATAGCTTTGGGACCGGTTGGTCTACAGTAGGTTAGCAAGGCTGAGCGACTGATCAACTTTGCGCGATGCGGTACGTACACATTAGGTTCGGATGAATTATCAGTCTCCATCTCAAAGCCCATCGACTCGTCTTGGCCTGAAGGTTGAGACGCGCTGGCTTGTGTGGGTGCAGCGCCGCCACCCAGTTGGCTGTTGAGGACGTTGAGTTGATCGAAGAGCCATGTAGCGAAGGCAGGGGCGGTCTGGTCCTCCGGGCCTAAGCCCAAGAGGTCCCCTGAGATTTCGGCGGCAATTTCGCTCTGGCTCTTGCCGTTGGCGAGCATGAGAACGAAATATTCAGACATTGCGGAGTCTTCAGCTCCGCCGCCGCCCCAGCCCAGCTCGCTAATCTTGCCCTGGATGGCTGTGTTCAGGGCTTCCGCCAGAGGCGTGCCCATTTGGATCTCGACCGACATGTTGGTTTGTTTTCCCCTTCGACGGATTCTGTTGGAATCGGCGCTGTGTTTTGGTTGTTGGAAGTAGCTTGCGCGGCAGGAGACGTAGCGGGATGAAGGTGAAAAAAGTTGGCGACGCAGAGAGAAAGAAGATTTGCAAGCAGAAATGGCGAGCCTCAAAGTCGCGGTTCCACGAGGTCCGCTGGGCGCGATGTTGTTGAAGGCGATCGGGTAAAAAAAAAAAACACGATGCCGTCAAGCTCGACCAGTGAAATTGGCCTGGGAGTACGCAGTCGACTCACCGGGCTGGTTATGGATGATGATGTCAACGGAAAGTTGCCTTTCGCGAGTTTCGCAGATGCAACTGAAGGCAATGAGTCGCGCCCGAGTCACTGGTTGCTGGAGAAAGCGACTGTGTCTGGCGACAGTCATTGTGGCGGGTGGGGGGTGGAGATGTGGCTAAGGATCACGTGGACACGTGGGCGAGATGTTGGCCCGTGCATGATTAAACTGACAAACCAACTCCGTGCCTTTTTCATAGCCGGTTTCTCGAAGAGAAGAGAAGCAGCCCGCAGGCACCGGCACCCGGCCACTGGGTACGTACTGTACGTACACCATTGCTCGCACAGCCCGCAGAGCAACCGACCTGGTGTCTAGACTCGAGATGCTTCGTGTGCATCGCAGATCCTAATGAGACATATTGTACATACGTCGCAGCTCTTGCCCGACCTGAAGGTTTCGGCGCGATGATCGGTCTCCTCGGCAATGTAATCAAGTGTCTAGCCGTTTTCGTATTCCACTTCATCCAAGACTGGGCGATGCATAGTGATGACCTGTGCCAGATGCCACCAAAACCACCCACACCTACCGTAATTTCCACTCTCCAGCTGCTTAGATCATAACAAACAGGTGCAAGTTGAAGAAGAATTACCGGATAATGACCTAAAATGGACTCCCAACGTTACGAGACCCTTGATTTCTTGTCGCACACAAGATGGCATACCAACAACTTGAGGCTGTCTTGTTGGCCGAGCCATGTCTCAACTCGCTTCTCACCAACTGAGGACGCCGCGTCGATTCGAAATGAAGGGTCCGAGATAGGATCTCTCTTTTTGTTTCGTGGACTGCTAACGGTTTCTAAGCCTCTAGAAAAAGTCTTGTAGGGGAGAATGCCGCTCGAAGCGCAACGTATTCCTTGGAGGACTTACACCTCCCTCCGTGGGGGCTTGTCTAGTCCTCATGTCTCCGGCCCGACATCCACTGGCTATTTTGATACAATGGCTTCGCTAGCCAGACCAACATGTGGCGCGTGTCGCTACACGCTGCTTCCATTGGATGCTGCCTAGTCGGTTCAAGTACACGAAAGACATGCCTGAGAAGCTCGAGAGCTATCCACGCGAGCTGCCACTTCCTCGGTCTTTCTACAATTGGGTTTTTTGTTGGCCACTGCGTGATGAGTCGTGTTGGCAGAAGAGACGGAGTAGCTTTCAATAATGCTCCTACATCCCTCCGCCTCGTCAGCCGATCCATACAGGCGTATAAGCCATTATATGGAACTAATGTAGTCGCCTTGAGTCGTGTACTACGCAGAGAGGTGGAGTGGGTACCGCCTATTCTGGCTGACCCGGGTGTGACGGTAGACGAACAAGACAAACACCACAGGCGACATCTGAGCTTTTGTCCATTGTCTCCCCAAGCCCCCGAGTTTTGGGAGAAGCACAGGGGCATCAGAAACCAGCTACAGCGAGCTCGTCCATTTCCCTCCCGTTGATTGGTCTCGAGATATGTTTTCCAGGTCCAGGAACCATCAATCATTAGCCTTGCCTCAGTATCACGATAATGCCAAGATATCGTGGCCCCCCTGCGGAGGTGTAGATGGGATCCATCGAAGAAGCTTGGTATCTTGGCCAGATGAGCAAAGGTTGGGTAAGGTAAGGTACAGATCGGACCAATCTGTGCAGGGCAGGGAGGAGCTAGTGGGCTGGGGGACTAGCTTGTACTTGCCCCGGCAGTCCAGGCAGTGTAACGGCAAGGGCTCCTGTGTCGCCCCTACATCTAACATCTCGTTGGCTACATCATGATGAGGGGTTGTCTCTGCCGAACAGCACCAACCTCTCTTCGTCACTCAGAAGGGCCAATGACTCTCGACCCCTCTCTTTCGAGTCCCAGAAAGCCCCTCATCGATTCTTTTCCTCTCCTCGCCCCCCATTCAAAAAGTGTCGAAAAATAGACGGCAGGAGCTGCAATCGAGTCAAATCTTTTGTAAATCTGCTTCCCCGAGCTAGCGAGAGCCGGTTTGCGCAGAATCTCCCTGCCTCTGCCCCCCTCTCGTTCCCTTTCTGCCCGATCTTAGGCTGTTAGCTATCGACCCACACCCAACAGCGGTCCAAACTCCCAACTGGCACTTGGCCTCACCTGGCCTCAAGAGGACTCATCAACAAACGCTGCCCTGCGTTGCATCCTCCTCTTAGGTCCCCAGGGGCGTCCTCGGCCGAACCTGGTACATTCCTAGTCCAAAAAAGCTCTCGATGGAGCGAACAACAACAGAGCTCCGCCTTCCCTCGATACCCGGTCCCTAAGAATTCGGTAGCGGTTATCAGTGCAGACGACTGGACACACACTCCACCTTGCCTGCCACGCATTTCTGTAGGCGACTTAGACGAAGGGACGTAACGTTGCGCCACACCTTGTTGACTCGTGTCTCTCCGATCAACGCAGTCAAAAGAGAGCCCAAGTCTAACAAGAAAACACTCTCTCTAAAAATTTGAAGCTTTTCCAAGAGCAAAAGCCTGATAGGCATTTGGCTCGACCTCGCTCAGCTGGAGGGAGCGTCAGGCGGCTTGGGCTCATCCGTCGCCCATACATCCTGGGATTCCGTGGCGGGTGGCCGAGTTTCGTGGACTGCCAACGCCTGGCCCGTCCTTATTTGGGGTTCCCCCCTTCTGTCCCGCACATCCCTGCAGGGTCGTCATAGAGGACCATATAATACCGGACTGAGCCTCCGAGCTGCCAACAAAGCAGGCTTTATTTAATATCCAGCCTCGTCCCGTAGGCTAGGTTGCGGATAACCTTCTTCAGATCTCGGCTCGATGGTGGTGTCCCCGTGCCCCGTCACCTTCTTTACTGTCTCTCCCCTCAATCCCTAGGCCTCCCCCCATGGGCCGCCCCTTCCCATTGCCAACTCCCCCAATCATGTTTTCACGCCTCCTCCGCCCACTTGCCATTGTGCTGCTCTGCACTCTGGACACTGCATCAGCCATATGGCCCGCCCCAGTGAACTACACAAGCGGTAGCACCGTCTTGTACTTGCACCAGAACGTGGAGATCACGTACAATGGGGCATTTGTATGCTGGCCTTCCTCTCCCACGCACCCCTGTCTCGCTGATGGTCTGAGTACTGAACATGAAATGATGCAACAGCTGCCGTATACCTATGGATATGAGCCGCGTGAACTGAACAGCAAGCAAGTCGTCCAGGCAGGGGTGTCCAGGACCCTGGATGCCATCTTCCATTCCGGTCTCGTGCCATGGGTGCTCCGCAAGAAGGGTGTTTCCTATGAGCCCGACCTCTCTAAGGGAAAGACATGGCTCAAGTCGCTCCAGATAGTCCAGACCGGGACGGATAAGCCAAGTACCTTCAAGCCCCAGGCTGGAGAGGTGGACGAGTCGTACAGCTTGACTGTTAGCACCAATGCCACTGCCAGGCTGACGGCAGTCTCGTCTATAGGGGTCCTCCGAGGCCTAGAGACGTTCACCCAGCTCTTCTACCAGCATTCGCACGGGCCGTTTTGGTACACGCCATTCGCCCCGGTCGTGATCCAGGACAAGCCCAAGTTCCAGCATCGGGGTCTCATGCTGGACGTGGCCCGTACTTGGTACGACGTAGACGATATTCTCCGAACCATTGACGCCATGTCGTGGTCCAAGATGAACAGGTTCCACGTTCACGTCACGGACTCGCAGTCGTGGCCGATCGAGATCCCCGCCATACCCGAGCTTGCGAAGAAAGGTGCTTACCGTCCGGATCTGACGTATTCGCCCGAGGACATCAGGCAGATCCAGAGATACGGCGCGTTGCGGGGCGTGGAGGTCTACTTCGAGATTGACATGCCTGGCCACATCGGCTCGGTTGCGTGGTCACACCCGGAGCTGATTACCGCCTTTGATGCCTTCCCCTACTACTGGTGGTGCGCCGAGCCCCCGTGCGGTGCATTTAAGCTTAACGATTCGGCGGTCGACGCCTTCCTTGACAAGGTGATGGATGATCTGCTACCCCGCGTAGCGCCGTACTCGGCGTACTTCCACACTGGCGGCGACGAGCTGAACGCTAACGACTCGATGCTGGATCCCGGTGTCAAGAGCAACGCGTCGTCTGTGCTCCAGCCGCTGCTGCAAAAGTTCATTGACAAGCAGCACGCTCGTGTCCGTAAGGCTGGCCTGGCGCCCATTACCTGGGAAGAGATTCCACTCGACTGGAACGTGACGATTGGAAAGGATGTCGTGGTGCACGCATGGTTAGGCGACGATTCGGTAAAGAAGCTTGTTGCCAATGGTACAAAGGTCATTGACAGTAACTACAACTACTGGGTAAGCCATCCCCCTTCCGGGGTAGGGGAAGCAGGGCACAGAAAGTTGACAGATGGCAGTACCTCGACTGTGGCAGAGGGGAGTGGCTCAGCTTCGACAACGGAGAGGCGTTTGAAACTTACTACCCGTTCGACGACTGGTGCGGCC
Organism: Thozetella sp. PMI_491; assembly: GCA_021432635.1. NCBI lineage: Eukaryota > Fungi > Ascomycota > Sordariomycetes > Chaetosphaeriales > Chaetosphaeriaceae > Thozetella > Thozetella sp. PMI_491. The sequence goes on from MU270103.1 coordinate 25,206, forward strand.
CACTAAAAAATTGGCGTCTAATCTACTCGCACGATCCGGTGGGCGGCCTGACGGACGAGGAAGCCAAGAACGTACTGGGCGGTGAGGTGGCCGTGTGGAGCGAGACTATCGACCCCATCAACATGGATTCTATCATCTGGCCGCGTGCTGCCGCGGCCGCCGAGGTACTGTGGTCCGGCCGCGTTGACCCGAAGACGGGCCAGAACCGCAGCCAGATCGAAGCCGCACCGCGCCTGAACGAGCTTCGTGAGCGCATGGTCGCGAGGGGAGTAGGGGCGAGCCCGATCCAGATGCCGTGGTGCTCGCAGGCAGCGAACGGCACGGAGTGTTCTTACCCCATGGGTCCAGGGTACTAAGGCCTCTAGGATGCATGGTGCAAGAAAAGGGGTTGAGGCAATAGAAGGGCAACACGGAAGCGGCCGTCAGTTGCGACAGAGGGGGTAGTTCCCACCGGTCCTAGAGAAGAAACGATACAGCTGGAGCATGGAGAAAGCGGGCAAGGGAATGAAGAGAGAAGTCACCCATTGTTGCACTCTTGGACACACATCCTCGCGGAATCCAGTCCGCATTCAACGTTAATGAGAAGTAATGATTTTGTGACACCGAGGTCTTGCTGTATCTTACAGACGAGGTCCCCAAGAAACGCCCAGTGAAGCGAAGAACATGCAGTGGATGTTGTCCTGGCAGCGGTCATGCCACCCGAGAATGCGGAAAGGACGTCGAATCTGCTCCGGCTCCTACGGAGTTATAATCTTTCCGAGACTCCTGCCAGGACGGACCTTTCGAATAAGGTAACAATTAGAACACTGCATGGCCGGACGTCCGCGGGAAGGTACACCGGGCGGGTGCGCAAGGTCCACCTGTTCCAAAGCAATCCCCTTGAGACATAAAGATATAACCCCCTTGGACCGCGGCTCACGGGTAGTGAGTTACTATGCAGGAGCACAGGGTTGTAATAGAGGTAATCCACAATAGGGACAGCTCGTTGTCCAGAGCCCAGGGGACCCCCGGTCATGCGGGGAAGTCACCCCAACTGCATGTGAAAAGCGGGTTAAAGGAGGGGCGAGGGGCGGGAATCTAGGCCCACTCTGGTTTGGTATACGGGAGACATAGCGACCCGTACTTTGTGTGTACCCCCAGCTTGTCAGTGGATTAAGCTGTCAAACCCTTGCGGAAGGTCGAGATACACTTCGGTAAGGGGGCCGGCCGGGGGGTAAAGCGAGTGCAGTAGTCGCTAACCCGCGGGCACCGTCGTTCGTATTTAGAAGGCCACTCATTGGTCAGGCCTAGGAGCATACTATGTCGTGGGACGAGTGGATTCAAGCCATTACTCAGGCCCCCGTCGACAGATAGTGCCAAGCGAGTCCGGCTAGGTAGAACTCGAATGGCCAAGGAACTTGGATTTGGGGAGGGGTTCTTGTTTTCCTTGGAGAGGAAGGGAGAGAAGGAGAGAGGGGCGAAAAAAAGGCTGGAGAGCCATGAATCAGTCATCCGATAGCAACCAAACATGGCGGCGTTTCAGTCAGTACTAGGTAGCATCACGGCGAAAGAAGCAATTTCGAACAAAAAAATTATCGCATTTTCTCGCGTCGAATAGCTCAGATCGGTTGAAGAGGTGGCTCGATGCAGAGAGGGCAACCCCGGCAATCCTGGCAGGCTGGCTCTTGCCTCGTCCTATCCTAGACCGTCGAGGTGTACTTGTGGACTGCGCAATCGAAGATCTCAAAGCAGGGCTCCCGCCTTCCCCGCCTTTTGCACCTCGGCACTGGTCTTTGGGGTCATGTTCCCATGTGCTGCGCCTGGCGGAGGCGAGCAAGGCGATAGGCAGGAGCTCCCGTGGCTACCACCTTTGCTAACCTATTCCTGCATGTCCTGCTTGGCCCAGCCAATCGAGGCTGCCAATCCCTTCCCACCCCCCTAAATTCTGGCGGAGTGCACACCTGCGGAGGCCTAGCAGAATCGTACGAAGACGTCTCGAAGTCGTTGCACGTCATGGACCGAAGCAAGCACTTGCAAGGTCCCCCCCCCCCCCCCCCCTTTTCGCACGGCGGCCGAGGTGGAGGGGGG
>MU270103.1:27328-71904 GCA_021432635.1 Thozetella sp. PMI_491
CCCCCCTCCCCTTTTCGCACGGCGGCCGAGGTGGAGGGGGGATAGGGGAGGAGAGGAAAGGACCCGGATGCAAGCAAACACCGAGGGCAGAAGCTGCTGAGGCCTAGTCACCCATGGCGCCGATGTGGTTGCCGGATGCGTTTGCGTTAAGCCCAGTCCGGCCACCTTGCGACCGTCCTATGCGCTGATGGTGACCTCTAGCGGGAACTTGCAGGACCCAGGTGTTTGAGGCATATGGCCCTTCCTCAGAACACACCTGCATAATTGTGTCTCCCCTCGTGCCGTGTCCTCCTAGCCCACTTCCAAGCCTACCCAGGGTTGCCCCCACCCGCTCGTTAGGACGGAGCGGAGGGCCAGGGTTCCAGGTCTCCCGCACTCCGCGTACACCCCGACATAGTGGAAGTGGACTTGCTCTGTGGGGACCCAGGAGCACATATATAGAGGTTGCGCTCCTGCCTCTTGACCCATCGCGCCGGAACCGACCGCCTGCATCCCAGACGTTGTCACCCGTTCCTATCCGCTGGGACATTTCCAATACTCTCTTCCGACCTTGGCCAGACCAAAAGGGGGTTTACAGCGGTGGTAGCCACCGGATCCAGACCTCGATCGCTTCCTCGAGAGGACAAGCGTGGCCCTTAGCTGCAGCTCCCGACTCTGAGGCGGTGGGCTAGCTAGCGCGTCCGCTTGAACCCATAAATATTGGGTGACTTGCCCCTGATCCCATCTGGTTTCTCCGACCCAAGTGCAAGATGGGGCTTGTCGAAGATCTGCTAGAGCGCACGACTGTCACGCACGTGGCCCTGGTCGTGCCGGGCCTGATCACAGCATGGATTCTCGCCAGCTTCACAAGGGTGTTTTGGGAGGACATGAGACTCCGGTCGATGGGACCTAGGGCCAACAAGATCTCATCCAAGTTGCCATATGGTAAGACAAGATTCTCCATCCTGTAGCCGCCGCCGGATGGCTCTGTGTGCACACGGCTGCTAACTCGGCCCCGGGCAGGCGTCGACATCATCAGGCGCCTTGTTCGGGCGACCATGACGCACAAAAACCTCGAGGCATGGCGCTGGGTCTTCGAGCAGGCCGGCGGGTGGACGGGGGAGATGAGAGTCATGAACACGCGCCTCCTCTTTACGGCCGACCCGGAGAACATCAAGGCCCTTTTGGCCACGCAGTTTGGCGACTTCGGCAAGGGCGAGCCCTTCCACGAGGAGTGGAAGGAGTTCCTCGGCGACTCCATTTTCACCACCGACGGCCAGCTCTGGCACGGCAGCCGCCAGCTCATCCGGCCGCAGTTCATCAAGGACCGCGTGAGCGACCTGCACTGCTTCGAGAAGCACATGCAGACGCTGTTCAAGGCCATCGCTAACGGCGGGGCCCTGGACGGCGAGGACCAGGTCGTCGATCTCGAGAAGGGCAACGGCAAGGTGCTCGACGTCAGCGAGTTGCTGTTCCGCTACACCTTGGACGTCGCTACTGACTTCTTGCTGGGCAAGGATGTCAAGTCTATGAGGTAAGTCACACACCCGGCCCGATGGCTATATGAGCTTCGGGTGCGTACTCACGATATCGCACACAGCACCCCCCGCCAGCCTTTCGCCGATGCATTCAACGAAGTCCAGCGCATGCAAAATATCTTCGTCCGCGCGGGCCCGTCACTATCTCGATTTGTGCCCAGGAAGTCGTTCCGGGAGGGACTGAAGGAGATCAACACCTTTGTCGAACAGTACATCGAACAGACCCTGCGCCTGACCCCCGAGGAGCTGGAGACTAAGGGCAAGAGCGACACAGGCTACACCTTCTTGCACGCTCTCGCGGGGTTCACTAGGGACCGCAAGGTGCTCCGCGATCAGCTCATCGCCGTCCTCCTCGCCGGGCGCGACACCACGGCCTCGACCCTATCATGGACCCTCTACGAGCTCGCGCGCCACCCCGAGGTGCTTGAGAAGCTGCGTGCTGAGATCATGACTGTTGTCGGCCCGACACGAACGCCGACCTACGATGATCTCAAGAGCATGAAATATCTGCAGAACGTCATGAACGAGACGCTGCGGCTGTACCCGGCGGTGCCCTTCAACGTGCGCATGTCGCTCAAGGACGCGACGCTGCCGCGCGGCGGCGGGCCTAACGGCGACCAGCCGCTCCCCGTGCTCAAGAACACGCCCATCGGCTACAGTACGATAGTGATGCAGCGCCGTAAGGACCTGTACCCGCCGGTGTCGGAAAAGTTCGCCGACGTCGACGTCTTCAGCCCAGAGCGCTGGTTCCACTGGCAGCCCAAGCCGTGGCAGTACATTCCCTTCAACGGCGGGCCGCGCATCTGCATCGGCCAGCAGTTCGCCCTGACCGAGATGGGCTACGTGCTGACCCGGCTGTTCCAGCGCTTCGACCGCGTCGTCAGCTACATGGACGAGATCGACGGCGGTAACCCCACGCTCAAGGCCGAGATCGTGCTGCAGCCGGGCGATGGCGTGCGGGTCGCCTTCTGGGAGAGCAAGGAGCCGGCCACTGAGTGATGCGGGGACATCACCTCGGTCCGATGGGGATGGATGTAGACTCAGAGGGACGCCGAGACGAAGAGCTACGCAGCAGATGATACCTAGGCGTGGGCACGCCATGATGTATTTTTGTATGAGACACATGAGAGCTAGCCGTTGCAAGCAGATCACTTTGGAAAGGGGTTGTCATATAGTCCAAAGCCATGTGAATAGCAGATTGAAACATTGTCGATGCTATGTATACCTTTGGCCAATGTGTGTCTCCTTCTGCACAACGCCGTCCGTCATAGAATATTGCAGTGGTCCCTGCGGTGGATGTGTGATGATGGCGCGGTTACTGGTTACGGGCTCTATTCGCGAAGCATCGCGCCAATGTCTTCGGATACCAGAGCATGCGTATCGGGTTTGGACGTTAGTGTTGTTACAAGTTTGACTATCACATTTCCACTCCTGGACTCCACCACCTCGCTTATTGGCTCCTTCATACCGACAAAGACAAGTCTCAGGTAAGACTGGCGGGGCTAGTCAGGGTAAGAAACTATATTTGAACGCCGTGACCTTTCTCCTAGATGCAGCATCGTAAACCTCGCCTCTAAAGACCGAAAAACAATTTGGACAGTGAATGGCTGAGCATACAGCTACCGTCTTGGAAACACCGCTCCGGACAATATCAAAGGGTATCTCATGGGAAACCCGCCCTTACGAGAGATGTGCCTCAAGGTAATTAGGAGCCGGGAGGTGCCCTGCAGAACGAACCTAGGCCAACCGGTAGCTCTCCCGGACGGCCTCCCCAAACCTCCGGATCGCCTCGGTCATGTTTTCCGGCGTGGCGGCCGCATAGGTGGCGCGGAAGAAGATGTCGCTCGGACCGCGGCCCTCCTCGGCGACGAACCACGAGCCGCGCGCGACCAGGGCGCCCTTTTCGATACAGAGGTCAAATATCTCCTCTTCGATCTCCAGTAGCGTCTTGCGGCCGGCATCAGGGTGCCGGGATGGGTCAACGTGGAGCCAGTGCTGGAAGGGGGAGGTCACGACACATTAGCTTTACAAGAAAGACGGCGAGTTGGGAGGAGAGGAACTCACAAACATGCCCGCCCGCGGCGGCACCCAGCTCACAATGTCCCGGGGTAGGAACTCCTCGCAAGCCGATACGATGGTATCGCGGCGCTTTGTGTATTGCTGCTGGAGGTACATCAACCAGCGCAGGAAGCCTTCGTGGCCCCACTCTTCATCCAGCATCTTGAACATGACGGCCTGGGAGATGCCGCTCGGTCCCTGGCTGGCAACCTCGGCGTGTCGAATATAGCGCTCGATGATCTGGTCCGAAGCTGTAACCCAGCCGAGGCGCGACCCGGGCACGACAACCTTGGAGAATGAGTCCATGCGCAGCACGCGCCCGTCGACGTCCATGCTGAGGAGCGAGGGAATGAGCGAGTCGAGGAACTCGTCTACCGACGCGGGCGGCGGCGGGTGCGAGGCGCCAGGGCCGGCGTACGGTGGCATCTGGAGGAAGTAGTAGGGCTCGTCCTCAATGATGAAGACGTCATGCTTTTGGCATATGGCATATATGTCCCGCCTCCGCTTCTCGCCTTGCGTGGCTCCAGTGGGGTTCTGGCCAGACGGGACGGTGTAGAGGACATGCGGCTTCCTCGCCCCCCGCGCCCCGGCGTCCCAGTTGGTCAGCATCTCGTCCATGCTCTCCGGCAGGAGGCCCTCCTCGTCCATCTTGACGCCGAACGTCTTCACTCCCAGCGGCCACGCCGTCTCCAGCGCCGTCGAGAAGCTGTACTCTTCCGTGAGGACAGAATCGCCGCGCTCCTTATCGCACAGCATCCTGAACGCCTGCTCGAGCGCGCCCGTGCTGCCGATGGTGAGGCACGTCTTCCAGTCGGCGTAGGGCGGGTTCGCCACCAGCTCCGTATGCTCTGTCACCCACCGCATCATCTGCGGTGAACCCGTTGCCTGATGGTAGTTGAGCGAGATGGAGAGGTCATAGACCCCTTTGTTCTTCGCCACATCGTACTTACCAATGGTCGTCGCGCGGCCAAATGTGCGGGTTTCCTCTTCTGAGAAACCGCCGTCCACGGTAGCTACCTTCATGGTGAGACTCTCAATGGGGAAGTACTCTGCGCAGGGCAGGCCGCCACCCAAAGAGATGATTCCTGGCTTCTTCAGGTGCCGTGCAGCTTGTTTGAGCTTGCAGGGTGCGCGCACGAGGCTTTCCGCAGTCAGATGGTCTAGAGGAATCAGCGTCAGCTAGGAGATGGCACGGGCAGCCTCTGAGACGAGAAGGAAGCCCTTACGGTCCCACCGCTTGGCCATGGGTTTGTCGAGTGACTTCCGCGTGCATTAGCTAACAAGTACCAGACGGGTTCGGAGCCTAGACGCACCGGAGCCTTGAACATATCACTATCAGAGGCGGCCGCCGTCATGGCGACCAGCCTCCCCGCCTTTTCTCTTCGGTCGTGGATGTCTTGGATGGTGATCTTCTGGCGCGGAGTCACCGGTGCGAAAGGTTCGGCGTCCGGGAGCCTGGCCGCGGGCCCGAGGGCCTCGGAGCTGTCCTTGGATTTCTGGTGGAAAGACCGCCTGCCGGCGGCGGGGAGCCGGGAGCAACCCGGGACGACCACCGGCCTCAGGACCGAGGCCAGCCGTGCAGTGCGTCTCATAGCTGGGCGGCCGTGGTGTTCTCGAGATAGATTACGCGGTATGGTATGGTATGATATGCAATTGAGTCTCCTGAGACAAATCCCGACTTGGAAGCTTGACGACCGATTCGGAGGACTATAGAGAAACTCAATGTTGCTTTGCGAGAGACCTGGGCTTGCTGGGATAGTTGAAGACAGAGAGCCTTGGACCCTGAATGGAGGGTTCGATAAGGGCGCGCTATGGCGGGGTTGGCCGGGGTCAACCGCCTCTAACCGCAGCAAGCCCACGCCCTTTCTTATCAATTCTAGCGGGTCTATTTAGCGAAGCTAAAGTAGAATAGGGGTGTCAAAAGTCTAGAGCAGCATAGCACAGTGGGTACAGTGTATAGGGGGTCAGCCCATGGACTGGCGTTTGCTGGTGTCTTTGAAGTCCCGTATACCGTCTCCCTTTGACACCTCCCAGGCGATGATAAATAGCTAGGTAGCTATACTGGGCTGTAAACTTGAACAGCGATTCCCGTCTACATAGCAATGTCTGGTAGCCTCTTTGTCTCTTCCTCGTGCAAGGCTATTCGCACGCCCCCCGCTCGGTGCTCCGCTCCGGTACTTTGTGAAGCAACGAGTTCGGTCGAGTTTCGAGTTCCCCGATCATCTGACCTAACATGAAGTAATAGCTTCTAGTTACCAAGTACGTAATAGTAAGCAGTCCATCCATACCCTTACTCGCACGCGTCCGCAGTCGTCACAATCCCGGCTCTGGGATCTGCAAGCACCAATCCTGGGTTTGTAGAAGTCGTCTTGTCAGGAGCGCATCCCGATACGGGAGCCTCTGGGGATGCGATATCGGTGAGCAACCGCCTGGCGCTCCCATCTTTAATTGGCCGAGAGAGTAGAGGGCCAGGTGAGGGCAGTCAGCAAACCATCGACCACAGCTACAGCGCCGTGCTGCAGGGAAGATAGTAGCGCGAGCCCGCCTCTGAATCAGGTCTTAGATTTACATCTTTTGCGAGAAAAGATGGTGATGAGCAGTTGCAGCCGAGAGGTGGTGCTGCATCATGCTCGACGATTCTAAGGACCCAGGACCTCGGGACCTGCCCTGGATCCGCTGTCGAGAGACGAATAGCTCCATGACGAAACTGCGGAGCAGGGATGCTCAAGCAAGAAATGGGCAGGCGGTACAGAGGTACCCGGTTCCTCAAAGAAAAGAGAACACCTTGACAGCTTACGTATGGTATTCCCTAGTTGACAAGGTACGCCGCCGGCCGCTTGCAGGCATCTTGACCTGTTTTTTGTTTGTTTGTTCTGGAAGCTCCGACGTCTCTTTGGCAGGAGCTCCACTGCAGCTCCTCAAGGAAGGGGCCGGACAGGGATCAGCTGTGGCTTGTTAGACCCCATCCAATTTAGCACCAGCCTCCCGACTCGGGCGTTGCCGAGCAATCATGGCAGGCTCGACCTTGCAGTCTCGTACCCAGCCACATATTTTCTTTGCGCGCGCCCGCCCAATCCGAGGCGTTTGCGGCCCAACTCCAACCGTCCAACCCCCCAAGTAGGCGTCCAAAAAACTTGGCCAGATCCAATTGGAGGGCCGCGGCCAGCGCACCCGGCTCGCCTGGGCGCTTTTCTTCAATCCCCGGTCGGCAAGGCACCATGCTGCTCTCGAGGACCCGCGCCAAAAAAAGTCTCCGTCGATCCACACCTGCCTGTACCTGGCCGGGGCCGATGACGAAGGCCGGAGGCTGGTAAGAGACGGTTTTCTCTGCTTTGCATTTACCCATAAAGTCGGAACAAGTCTTCCATGCAACTCGCCCTCCCGTGTTTCCCCTTTCCCTTTCCGTGATTCATTGCTGCATGATATACCGAAGCCGTGTATACCCCCCCTGTCCGGTTGTCCTTGACATTGAACGGCCAAAACCACCACACAGCTTTCTCGGTGCTGCGTGGTGTCGACCTCCGACCTCTGCTCCCCCACCACCCGCTTCGGCTCTGTACTAAAACAGCCTCCCTCCCACTGCCCAGTATTTGGTTTCGGCATTTGGGGCTTTTTGTCTTTCTTGCTCTCATCCTACTTGCTCTGTGTCCAGCCATTACACCCTTTTGGCTGTGTCATACATATAGCCTCTCTAGAGCCCTTCTTGCAGGCTTGCGGGAGGAATCCGGCGAAGAAGCTTAGCCTACCCATACAGACAAGTAAGATGGCTCGCGCAACAAGGTCCTGGAGGGCTGTGGCTGCCAGTGCCCTTTCCCTCCTGGCCTCTACAGCAACAGCGCAGACTTGGTCATCCTGTAACCCCACACAGTCAAGTGAGTACCTCCGCAGCTAGGATATCCCCTCTTCGGTCCCGCCCCGCTAACATGAGCCCTTCAGCCAGCTGCCCAGCGAGAACAGCCCTCGGCATGACCATCAGCGTCGACTTTACCCAGGGCGGCGTCAACTCTTTTACCACGAGCGGCGGCACTCCCACGTACGGCACAGACGGTGCGACCTTCACGGTTGCCAAGTCAGGCGACTCGCCCCAGCTCAACAGTCTCTTCTACATCATGTTTGGCCGAGTTGAGGTGACCATGCGATCAGCTCCCGGTCAGGGTATCGTAAGCTCGGTGGTGCTCCAGTCCGATGACCTCGACGAGATCGACTTTGAGTGGCTAGGCGGATCCAACACCCAGGTGCAGACCAACTACTTCGGCAAGGGTATCACCGACAATCCTACCATCCGGGGCCAGACGAGCACGACAGCGAACAACCAGGATCAGTGGATCACGTATGTTGTCGACTGGACGGCCGACCGTATCATCTGGTCTGTGGGCGGCACCGCTGTGCGGACGTTGACGTACAACGATGCTATTTCGGGCCAGTACCCCCAGACCCCGATGCAGCTCAAGATTGGCGCATGGGCGGGCGGCGATCCCTCCAACGCCCAGGGCACGATCAACTGGGCGGGTGGCTTAACCGACTACTCGAAGGGCCCATTCAGCATGCATGTGAAGAGCCTGGTGGTCGCCGACTACTCTACGGGCAAGTCGTACTCGTACGGAGACACCTCTGGCACTTGGCAGTCCATCAAGTCGGACGGCGGCGCTGTCAATGGCCGCAAAGACACTGCCGGTAGCGTGACGGTGACGGCTTCGGCTGCTGCGGCGACCAACTCCCTCTCCCCCACAGTCCCGGTTGGAGGTATCGCCAAGGCTAGCAAAACTTCCGAGACGGGAGCCTACTCGAGCGGAGGAACCATCCCCAGCGGTTGGGTTATGACCCCGAGCGGCAAGATCGTGCCCGCTAGCTCGACCACCGTACGTACGTGCTTACTTCCCCCTTCTTAATCCTTCCAAGCCCCTTCCTACACGACAGGGCTAACCCACGCTATAGGACCTCCCCACCTCGCTCTCCTCGCCGGGCCTCTTCTCCTCTGCGTCATGGCCGGCCTCTTCGGCCGTCACCCCTGAAGTGCTCACGACTACGGATGCTGGCGGCTTCCAGACTCTCGTGACCCTACCAGCCGGCGCAGACAACAGCGTCACAGCGCTGAGTGCCAAAGGAACTGCGGCTCCGCTCGCGTCCGGTGCCGCGTGCAGCGCCGATATTAAAGCCACGCTCTTGAGGCTGGTGGCGCCGTTGCTCGCCGGAGTCCTCCCTTTCCTCCTAGTATGATGATGTATATAAACGGTCTGCTCTTTTTGAGTGGATGCATTGCGATAATGGTGTCGGTGTTTGGCGGTGTTTGGATGGATTTCTACTGGGAACATCAAGTGCATTTCCACAGGCGCACGGCGGGCTTTTCATACGGGCCTGCAGCGTACATAGGAGGAATCTCGCGGCTCTATACCGGTATCAACGAACCCTAATGACCATAGATAAGATAGGCAGCACCCAGGTAGATGAGGATTGGCCATGGATCAAGCCCGGAACGGCTCGAAAAGGCGCAAATGCCTAAGCAGCCATGGCGATGTACAGAAGAATAGTCAGCCACAAGTATATAATTATTCGTACGGGTCTCTATTGTCCAGCTCGGTCCGCCCTCCCTCAACTTGCTATATGGGCGTATGTGACGATACGATACTTACTATACCTACTACGCTGCACAAGCAAAAGTAGCCTCCTTGGGTGTCCTTGAAGAGCCATAGCAGCAAACAAAACTAGAGCGCCTTACCTCACACAAGTACACAAAGCACGTCGAAGTTAGAGGGAGAATTGGAATATGTGAAAACGATTCATTCTCTAAACTCATCGTAATCTATGGCGAATTTGCGGTGTTTTTGGCCAAATCCAGCCCTATCCTCCGCGACTACATCGGTTCGAAAGTAAACTACCTACCAAACCCAGGCCTCGATGAATGGGCGGCAAAGCTCGTACCGGTTGGGTTTGAAGGGTTCTGAACCAACAAAGACTCTCGAAATCAAGGGCAAAACTTTTGTGCTTCAAGGTTTTTTTAAGGGATCCGTCTCCATGATCCATCGGAAGGCAGCTGCATTGCAGCATGTGTTGATGCAGCGCTTGGCTAAGTGCGACCACACATTCCACTTCCTACTTTTCTTTTCTAGATAGAGTGCTGGCCTGTCTATCCCCCGTCTTGTATTGGTGGGAAGGTTGCGCTGGTAAGCGCCCATTTGTTGTTACAGGGTGGCTTGTGGCTGACTGGGGTGGATGGCAGGTGTTCAGGCCTTGCTGGACCAAAACCGGCTTAGAACTGCCAGGTTGAGTCGTCGCCAACGGACTGGATGGCCCAGTTGAACTTGTCGCGCAGCGTCTTCGAAAAGAACTTCTCGATGGGGACACTGAACTTTTGCGAGAAGACGACAGTCAAACGGGGGTCGATGTAGTTCTGCACAAGAGGTTAGCAAAAACGGTATTTGGCGTGATACAAATGGAACCACGGGTTTACTTACGATCTTAGACGTGCCCAGTGCAACCTCCTTGTTGCCCTCGCGATCGGCACTCTGAAGTTCTAGGTTCCGGATGCGTTCATCGAGCTTGTCCACAGCCGCAATGAGCTTCTCGACTGTGGGACCCTTGCCCTCGGCCTCGACTTTCTTGGTCTTGTTCTCTTTCTTAAACTTAGCCTCGAGTTCGCTTACTGCTTTCAGTTTTTCCTTGAGCTCCTTCTCGGGCATGGGCCGTTCGCCGTCGGCAACGAGCTTCTCATTATCCTTCTCGAACTTCTTTGTTATCTTGGTCCTCTGCTCCTCCACAAGGAACTTCTGGTGTTGCTCAACCCACTCCTGAGTAATGTCGGAGGGCAGCTCGAAGAATTCTGCACCTTTCTTCTTCTTCATCTTGGGCTCGACGTCGAGCATCATCATCTTGGTGCGCCATTGTTGGTACCTAAGGCCCTTGATGCGGTCGCCGAGCTTCTCCATTTGGGCCTCGTGACTGGCCCCAACGGTCCGCTTATGGTTGCAGAGAATGGCGACCTTGCGATTGCAGTCGTTGTAGAGCTTGATCTTCTCGGCGATCGAGGCGTTCGTGACCTCCAGCTCCTGGAGGAGCTTGGACATGGTGTACGACGCATTATACGTACGGAACACCTTGGCTGTCAGGCCGGACATGTAGCTCGAGAGATGCTTGTTCAGCTGGGTAGTGGTCAACCGATCAAAGATGTCGTCGCCATCTGTCTTCGGTGCCTTCTTGAACATCCTCAAGTTCTTGAAGACCTGGCGGCTGACCTGGACTTCGTTGTAGAAACGGATACTGTCTTTGCCCAGAAAGTCGAAGATGACCGTAGTCGGCTCTTGGAGCGTGACGTGCTCGAACTTGAGAGAGCAGCAGCCCACGGTCTCGGCCTCGTTGTCGGTATCCTTCTCGTTGCCGGCTCTCAGCGCGAACTCGTCAATCAGGTACATGGCGGTGGCGCGCTGGCGCTCAGCCATGACCTCGCTCCTCAGCTCTTTGGTGTAGTCGGCACGGATGCGATCGATATGTTTCTTGAGTTCGCGAGCCTTCTCAAACTTCTTGAAGTCGGCCTGGCCCTTGACGGTGCTGTTAGCCGCAAGCATGACATACTTGTAGTTGCCATTCACGTTCTCCTGCCACATGGCAAGCCACGTGGCTTTGTTGTCGTGCTGGACGGCCTTCCACTTGTGGCCCGCCGGAGGAGGCGGGACCGGCGCATCCTTGCCAATGTTGATGGTGACTTGCTCGGGCATGACGCGCTTCTTGACGGTTCCAGTCTTGGGGTGCTCTCCACGGCCGCGGAACAGACCAGGAGGCTCGACTCGAAAGTTTCCGACCTTCTCCTTGCGACCGTCCCACTTGCAGAACATGAAGGGGCCTTCGAACTTGTCCTTCTCGGCCTTCTCGGCCTTCTTCTCGGCAGCTGACCGAGCTTTCCTGGCGTCGCTGAGGCCTTTGTAGTGCTGGAAGATCTGCTGGAAGTCGAGCTTGGCGAACTCCTTCACCTCGATCTTGTTGCCCTGCAGGTCCTTGGCGCCCCCAGTCTTCTTGAGGATGTCCTTGAAGTCAGTGAAGAAGTTCTTCTGGAACACGGGGTTTTCGACATTCTGGGTCGAGTGGAGCATCGAGCCGAAGAAGGTGGCGACCTCCTCAGCCTCAAGGTGGAGCTGGACTGCCTTGCCGTCGTAGTACAGCTTGACATTCTTTGGAAGAGGTTCGTACGCCGGGGGGAAGAGAACACCGTTGTGCTCAAGCGTCTGCCACTTGATGCTGTCATCTTCCTTCTTGGGCGCATCCCACCAGCGATATTCCTCATCCTGGTCGTCGTCGTCGTCGCCATCCTTGTCTTTGTCCTCATCCTCGGCCTTCACTGCAGCCTTGGCGCCTTTCTTCGGCGCAGCCTTGGCCGGAGTGGTTGCCTTGGCCTTGGCGGGGGTCGCCTTCTTCGACTTTTTGGCCAAGGCTACGTCAGAGTCAGACTCTTCCTTCTTGACGCCATTTGCCTTCTTCGCGACGCCATTAGACAGGCGCTTCTTGGGCTTGGCAAGAGGCTCGTCATCATCGGAGTCATCCTTGATTGCCTTCTTCGGCGTCGGCTTCGAGCTCTTGGCGTCTGCAGCACGGATCGCCTTGGCCTCCTTCGCAGCAGCCTTCTCAATGTTGGCTTTCTTCTGAGCCAGTTTGGCACCGAGAGGCTTGTCATCATCGGAAGAGTCTTCGAGCTTGGTCTCGTTGATGGAAGGCGGCAGCTTCTTGGCTCGCTTCTTCGTGATGGGCTCGTCATCGCTGTCGTCCGAGGCAGGCTGCTTATGCTTTGATTTTTGGCGCTTGGCCTGTGATTACGCTGTCAGATCGCGTCTTTGCTGCCTAGAGGCGAGGCGCGCCCGCGGAGCCCCATTTTCATCACTTACCAGAGGCTCCGCATCACTGTCGGAGTCGTCCTTGTAACTAGGCTTGCTGAGCGATGTCCGCGACTTGCGTTTGCCGCTGCCATTAGGCAGATCGTCGACCTTCATCTTGTCGCCATTCACAGGTCCGTTGCGGACCGACAGGCCCACATCGGCAGCAGACTTGCTCATCGCGTTATTGGAGCTAGGTCCTCGGTCTGAACGTGTTAATGATAAATGCTTCGTGAAAACACAAAGGTGAAGCGGGGTGAGATGCAAGTGTTGGGTGAAAGGAGTGCAAAGGCCAGAATTGTCAGAAGAGGCAGGTCGGGGGCGGCACATCCGCGCTGAGCCACCGTGAAAAGAGAAGCGCGCGAGGCGAAATCAAGACAGGAATCCACTCACTGTGACCGTTGGACTTGGCCAGAGGCATATCGTCGTCGGAGCTGTCGCCAGACATCGTGATTGTGTTCAGTGCAGCCGGGGGAGCCTCGAGAGCCTCGACGTGGCGGGAGCCAAGGTGAGGAAAAAAAAAAGGTGGGAGGCAGAACTAGGTGGAACCGTATCCAGTCGCGAATGAGCAGCTGGACGGCCGGGTACCGAGGAAAAAATGTGGCGTGGTGCTATTAGGAGGCGCCAGTAAGGACTGTTGCAACCTCAATGGGTGGGAAAGGCGCGAAATAGAAGTGACGGCAGGGCGGTAAGAAGTACGGAAGGGAAAAGGGACCGATCCTGCACGAGGGAAGTCGGGATCGAGTAGAAGATAAATCCAGACTCCACTGTCGAGCACAGTGCCTTGGTTGGCTCGCGTTGACTTTCGACTCACTTAGGTAGGCTCTAGGCGCGACGTCTGACAATTTTGGGGGGGTGGTATTTGTACAGTAGGGGGGATAGTCAGACTGTATGACAGCCCAATCAAGCCAGCCGAATCCACCATGCCAGCCACAGCAAAAATTTGACTGTATTCTGCATATCAACGCCCAAAGGAACACGGGTGGGTTTGCTGCTTGCTAGCTACAGTAAAGTTCACTTGCGGCTGAGACGGTGGATCTTGCTAGCTGCATTGGGCCGGTGTACAGTCTGAATACCAGCCCTACTGTCCGAATATCCCCTCCCGGCCCTTTTTTTGTAACGAGCTACAATAGCCGGAGAAAAGGCGATAGTAGGGTGGGAATGTGGAGCCCGAGCCGACTTGAATTGTTGCTCTCTTCCGACCGAGCAGCAAAACCTCTCACGTTAATCGAGAACCTCAATTCAATTGATCACCAACGATCAATTGACCTCTGAAAACTTGTGGTCGACTTTGGCCCCGGTCAGGCGAGGATCTCTTCCACCTTCACAATCCTTTCAAGATGCTGTCCCGGGCTGCACGACCAGCTCTGAGAGCTGGTGCCTCGGTTTCCCGGTAAGTTGGACCAAATCGCTTTTTCACTCGCCGCCGGACCACAGGAACAGCCGGACAGAGCCCACGCCGGCGCCGGAAAGCGCGGCTTCGAGTCCCCGAATATTGCGAGCTGCCTCTGCCTGCTTTGCTCGTCCCAGTGATGGTTGTGCTGATGGGTGGACACAGGGCCGCTGCTCCGAGCGCCGCCACGTTCGCTACCCTCCGTGAGATCGAGGGCCGTCTCAAGTCGATTCGCAACATCGAGAAGATCACCAACACCATGAAGATCGTGGCGTCGACCAAGCTCAACCGCGCCCAGCGTGCCATGACGGACTCGCGCAAGTACGGCCAGACCAGCAACGAGGTGTTCGAGTCGGCCGAGACGAAGCCCCTCGAAGGCGAGGGCAAGAAGAAGCTCGTGGTCGTGTGCAGCTCCGACAAGGGCCTCTGCGGTGGCATTCACTCGGGTCTCTCGCGCTATGTCCGCCGCACCACTGCCGAAGGCCCCAGCGTCGACCTTGTCATCATCGGCGAGAAGGCCAAGTCGCAGCTCGGCCGCACCAACGCCAAGGACATCCAGCTCAACTTCGCCGGCATCGGCAAGGACATCCCGACCTTCGCTGACGCCCAGGCCATCGCCGACCAGATCGTCCAGCTCCCTGGTGACTACTCGGATATCGAGATTGTGTACAACAAGTTCCTCAACGCCCAGAGCTACGAGCCCGCCGTCGTCGCTGCCTTCTCCGAGGAGGCCATCGCTGCTTCTGGTAAGTCTCGTCTCCTGCAGAGCAGCCTACCGGCAGCGCATTAACGCAGTGTCTAGCCAACTTCTCCGCTTTCGAGGTCGATGAGGAGCTCCTGGCCAACCTCCGGGAATATGCTCTTGCCAACTCGCTCTACTGGGCTCTTGCCGAGGGCCACGCCTGCGAGCAGTCCGCCCGCCGCAACGCCATGGACGTGAGTGTTCCCTTCCCCTCTCCTCCGCGGGATATGCTTGTTTTGCATATTAACACGATCCCAGAACGCCTCCAAGAACGCCGGCGATATGATCCAGAGATACCAGATTTTGTTCAACCGCACCCGTCAAGCCGTCATTACTGGCGAACTGGTTGAGATTATCACTGGTGCTACCGCCTCGGAAGACATGTAAAGCAAGCAAGCAATTAGGTTTGATAGAAGGGGCGAGGAGGCGAGATAAAAGGAGTCTTCCCTATGTATTCCATGACGCCTCGTTGGCCCTCACTGTACTAAAGCCACCCGAATAAATTTTCATACCTTCTGTATGACCAGTTTGCCTTGTGATCTGGACTTGTCGTACGAACTAGCTGCCGTCGCCCACAACAAAATATACGCCTGGAGGGTATATACGGCCACTGTTGTTGACGCTCCTCGGCGAACGCAGAGCTAGACGAAGCGAGAGAGGTCACTTCCCGGGATAGATATCAGTAGCAAGTAGCGTGCTTCTATCATGAGTACCAGTCCCCTCCCGGCCTACCTTGCTTGAAAGTCGAGAAAAAGGCTTGGCTCGCTGGGCCTGGGCAAAATGCCATCGTCCGGGACCAGTGAAGCGTCCAGGGTAGTACAGTACACTCCTGGAGTACGTACTAAGCACAAGGCGCAGGCAAGAGACCTCAGGTTTTCAATTATCTTGATGATTACTAGGCTAGGTTCCTGGCGAAGGCTACGGTGAAGAACATTAGGAGGCAGAATGCCATCTATGTACATTTTCACGAGACTCGACACCTCCAAAAGCAGCCGTTATTCGCCTTTGCCGCGCCGGACAGGTTCTTTCTCCATGCAGAGTCCAAATGCAGATGCATGCATGTTCCACAAACTCCCCTCAGATGTCGAAAGCAGTCAGCCGAATGGACGCCTACCCTACCGCCTATATGCACGCAGCCATCCTGCTCCGTATTTCCTTCCTAACACTTGCTCTCGCAGAGTAGAGGTCAGCGCGACCGAGAACAACAGCACAGCTGGGTCAGCAAGACCGGGGCTTCCTCTAATGCACCACTATATGGGCGCCCCAGTAGCAATAACATAGCGGCCGGGTGGGCACGTTCCCGTGCGTCTCGGTCGGATTATTTCTTGGAAGGCGGGGCGCTGCTCGGCTCCGCTGGGCTCTCTTCGAGCCTGCCCCTCTTCCTGGTACGTCTGGGCGGCAGAGCATCATCCTCGGTCTGAATGGTGACGGAATGCTCCTCGGCGTAAGCTTGCTCGATAGCTTTGGCCCGGCGGTCCCATTCTGCTATCTCGGCCTGCCGTGTCGCCCTCAGTTGATCGTTCGAAGTCTTGTTCTTCAGCGCTTCGTCATCGAATTCCTTGCGCTGCTGCTTGTCCATCTTCTTCCACTCCTTGGTGGTGATCTCGCGCTTCAACCCGTAAGTTATCGATTGGGGGTCCACGCTCGGAAACTGCATGGCCTGGGCCCTCTGGTGATGGAATACTTCGAAACCGCGGTCCTGACGCAGCTCAATCCCTTTCGGCATCTCAGGGCGGGCGCCAATCTTAACGCCAACGACACTCTTGATTCGTGATTTGTGCTCCTCAAGTGAAACGGGCCGTGTAGGTGTGGACACCGGAGTCGGCGTGGAGGCTGTGGCTGCGTGCTCCAGATCGGCTGCCGAAGCGTGGCTTCTACTCTGTGCAGCAGAGCGTGCGATGGGTTGGCGAATGAGGGGGGTTGGGACGCGAATGGAACCGATCATGGTGTCCAAGACTTGACCCGCGACCCGCAGTCCAGTGAGGTATGCCCCATGTACAGTTGCTGGGTGGGTACCAGTAGTATGCTCCCCCGCAAAGAAGAGGTTGCCCACAGGCTTTGCCATGGCCTCATAGTCATCGGGTCTCATGTTGGGCCCTGCGGAGGAATAGCTCCCGCGCGCAAATGGGTCCGATGACCATGCCGTAGCGAATGCTTCCAAGGGAGTGGCAGGTACCTTAGACGGGAACATAGCCTTGAGAGTCGCCGTGGCATCGGCAATGACCTGGTCTGCCGTAAGTTGCTCGGCACGGTAAGCCGCGTCTCCAGCGATGAAAGCGAGCAGGGACGGCACCCCTGACGGCTCGGTGATATCTATCCATTGAAAGAGATAGCCCCGGTCGGCGGAGTGGTCCTTTTGGTCGGTGCTGCTCGGTGGGCCCCTCGCGACACCATAAAAGTCGAAATCGGTGGGCCAGAACCGTTTCTTGTAGACAACGACGACCTTGTTCAGAGTACCGAATGCTATCCGCTCTATGGGGCCCGTTTTCCAGTCGGGAAGCGGGGGTTCAAAGGTGATGCTGCCATGCTTCAAGACACCCAATGGGACGGTAAGGACAACATGGTCTGCCTCGATGCTTTCGCCGTTCGCGCACTCGACAATAGCTTTGCCGTGCGGATTCTCCGGGTCATATTGGACCTTGGTGACTTCCATGTTCTGCCGCAAATCCAGGGGAGTGGGCAAGTGCATCAGGCCTCTTGCAACAGCCTGGTAGCCGCCGACGACAATTGAATGCTCGCCGCGCCATTCGTTACCGGAATCCTGGTCCCATAACAAGAGGCTTTGTAGGCTCCAGTTGTTCGCAGACGCATACTCATGGTTTGCAATGTTCCAGTTCAAGGTCCGCATCTTGACGGGATCTAGATCCATGATAGTCTGGAACTTCTCGATGATGGCGTCACCAGCACTTCCCAAGGTGGCTCCCGGCTCCCGAGCTATCTGTCGGATGCTGATATCGTTGGGATGGGCGACATCATCCTTGAGATTCCAGCCCATGAGCTCAGCCTTCACCGACGCAATCATCTGAGGTTTCAGTTTGGGCTCGGGTTTGTCCTGCTGTGTAGCCTGCTTAGCCATGGGGGGGAGGGCATCTACAGCTTCCTCACAAGCTCGAATGGTGCCCGGAGCAGACCCTGTAAATTCTTCGCCTTTCTGGATGCGCTCCTTAACTCCCTTCAGGGTGCGAGCGGTCGGCATGGTAAACTTGTACCCGCTGAGGCGGTCAAGGATATAGTTGAAAAGGCGCTCGCATAAGTTGTCAACTTTTGTGTCGATTCGCTTCCCATCCATATCAAAAAGCTGGAGGTTGGGGCGCAGCTTGTGAAAGGGAAGACCCAGTTGCCCTCTGATCACTACGTTGAATGGGTTGCCGTTCAGATAGCCAGTAACGATCATACCACCCACTTCGGCAGCGAAGCGCATAATTAAGCTCCCAATTGTCTTTGGTTGATATGGCAGGTCATTGGAAATAAACTCGCGCGAGAAAACGCGGCCTCCAATGCGGTTCCTCGCCTCGAGAACAATGATCTTGGCTGGGAGCTCCCCCTCACTGTAAAACTTGCCCGCATACTGCGCAACTAATCCTTCGAGTTGGCGAGCGGTAGACAGGCCAGAAAACCCGGCACCGATCACTAGAATCGTTCTTTGCTTCCGTGCGGTCGCTGATCCCCGAGGCCGCGATGCTGTGATCTCACAGCATCCAAAGTTGATGTGGCCACGGCGCACAAGAAAGTCGTAGCACAGTTCGGCAACATCTTGCCATGCTTCCTGTGTTGCACAACCGAGTGCCTCCTCACGCATGACAGCATATCTCGGGTTTGCGGTCCACAATCTCAGAATGCGGTTCCGGAGGATCAAGTAGTTGGTCACATCAGGGTGACTGAAATGATCCTCGAGCAGTGAAATCTCTTCAGAGCAGAGGGCATTACCATCGAGTCTGCAGGTTGATGCCGAGTCATAACACATCTGCGCAAATTCTTCTCGCGTGACTTCTTTCACTGACGGAATCGAGGCGCCGGGAAGAATATGGGAGGGAGCCCGTATCGAAGGATCGCGCGGTCCAGCTGATACACCTGCGTCCTTTGCTGTCTCTCCTAGGGCCGGGGTAGTAGCCTTGCTGGATAGGGAGGCGGGGACTGAAGAGAGTTCCGAGTGCTCTGACAAAGCCGGCGTAGAGGACGAGAATGAAGTGCTCGGAGCCGCAGCTGGACCACTCGCTGAGGCGCCCTGGAGCAGCGGAGGAGAGGGAGCACTGCGCCATTAGTACATGAATTTCAGAGAAATCTCATCGAGGGGAGGGAGAAGGTAGCGAGGAGGGTACATGGCGTGAAGAGAGGTAGCAACAACGCCTACAGGGTGATGGAGATGTGTGAAAGGGATGTGTGAGAGGGAGACGAGAAGTGAGAAATGGCAACTCACAGGGACGCCCTCGCAGCTGACGTCGACGGCGCGGGAGGCTCGGCGTCCATAACGTCGCCCGCCATCGCCTCGTCGGTTCTGACAATGATCTCTGCAGCAATGTGCTCGGCTGGGTACGCAGGAGGCGTACGTAGTGATGATGGGTCTGGCGGGAACGCTCTCTGGCGTGGGGAGCGGTTCTGCCTGGTGGCAGAGGTTGGAGAGTGAGGATTGCGGTTGGGGAGGGAGGAGAAGGAAGAGGAGGTGGTGGTGGTGGTGGTAGAAAGTGAGAGCGAGTTGGGTGAGCTGGGTGAGTTGCGTGAAGCAGTGTGGGGCCCGAGGAGGTCTGCCGGATTTTTCAACTGGTCCTGCCTCTCTCCAAAGCCTACGGATCCCAGGAGAGGCCGGAGCGCTCTAACCATCGCTCCGGTCCTCGCGCGGCTGTTGTGGTGGGCTGCTCGGCGGACGTATAAAAAATACTGCGGCCGTTCGGTGCTGGTGCGGACCCGGACGCTGGAGGTGCCATGTGCCGTGTCACAAGGTCAGGGAGGTAAGAGAGCCGCAGGGCGCCCTGTGACGGGCCGGTTTCGCTATAAGAGCAGCAGTACTCGACGACCTGCCTCGCTGCATTAGCTTTCAGTTTACTTCTGAGCCGGCAGCCACATCTCGGGGCCTATGCTCCCCCCCCCCCCCCCTCTTCGGCACTCGAGGTCTAAGATGCATGGGCCGTCATGTCACGCCAGCACTGGGTCCGTCCGAAAAAGGGCAGGTACCTACCGTACACATGCATGTCGACTCCTCGGCGAGAATTCTCTCAATTAGGGCGGCCCATTAGGTCCTTTAGAGGTCAATCACAATGTTTATAAGAGGATATCACCCGGATAAGCAAAGAATTGGTCCCGTCATCCTAGCATGCGGTCCATTGGGAAATGGGCAGATGTGTTTCGTCTCCACTGCAGGAAGCCGAGACGAACGACGCACCCTTCTCAATACGGCCTCATCACGTGAGGTAAGAGGGGAACTTTAATCCCTACGAAATATTGACGGGTTCCGCAAGCGATTTTCTGCATTTTTTGTCAATTGACGAATGCAGCTGCCATAGTTATGCGAAGTAGACATTCGCGAACGGCTGCGCAAGTCGTCTAAGAGACGCTCGGCTCTCGATTCTGGTCCGGGGCCACCTGCAACGCTCGCCTATGGAAATTTTGGCATCCGGCTACTCATGTGTAACCTCCAGCGGACGGGGTATCATACATCCCGGCGTCAAGCCGTCGCCGCTTGCCCGGTCTCCCTCCCGAACGCTCCTTTCTCAATAGCTACCTCCATCATCTTATTCCCGCTAATGATGGATGTCGTACAGATGACGATGTTCCGGCGGCCTGCAGTCGGTCGAGAGCCCACGATTAGTGACCAGTTGCCAGGGTGTCGTGGTAGGGGGGATTGGAGGGCTCTCTTACCTTCTTCCTTCCGAGCGATGAACCGTAGGGCCGCGATCTCCGAGAAGCTGATGCCGCCCACAAACACAACGAACACGGTCTTCTTGTCGCCTCCGCCCGAGAGCAGCGCCCGAGCCTTGACCGCCTTGTCCTCGCCTTTCTGCACCTCATCAAATGTCTGGCCGCGCGCATGCTTGACCGCATCATCAAACCCTTTCCATCCCTGGCCCGCCCCGGCCGCCCCTCCGGCCGGCGAGGTCACGCCATTTCCGCGTGTAATGGATAGCAGGTATTGTTTCTGGAGGATGCACTGCACGAGCCGGATGGAGAGGGGCGCGTAGCCACTGTAGACGTAAGCAATGTCGTTGGGGTCGTGCTCGTTGACCTCATCAACAATGAGACGCAGCTGCTTCCGTAGGTATGTATAGTTGGTCTTGGTCCCCGTCGTATTCGCCGAGCCCGTCATCGGAATCATCGAGGCCAGGGGGGACGACCGGGACAAGATCAGCTGCAACCTCTCCAAGTTTTGCAGAGTGAGGAGGTGCTGGTGGCCGTAGCCCTGCAGAATCAAACGCTTGAACAAGTCGAACTCCTTCGTCTTGATGCCGCCAGATATGCAAGAATAGATGCACAAGAGCCTCAGGACCTGCGGCAGAGGGGCATCCCGCGCTACAAGCTCCTCGATGGCGTCGAACTGCGTAGACGGATCCGCGCCGGCGGCGAGGTTCTGCTGGACTTCGAGGAGCTTGGTAAACTGCTCCGTTCGCGTGTACTTCATGATTTCCTCGGCCAGGCCGGTGTGCACTTTCAGGCTCTGCTGCTCGGCCTGGTAGCCCGGGAGCTTTTGGACGAAGTCCTTCAACTCGGCCGTCGTCTTCGTGTTGTGCCGGCTCTCGTAATCGTTGCGCAGCCGACGGGCGACCTTGTTGAGGAGACCTCCTACGATTGCGAAGTTGGTGTCTCGAAGCTGGTCGAACATCTTGTCGGAGGAGTCTAGCTGGACCTTGCGCTTCCTACTTTGTGCATTGGTCGACGTGGCGGCGGCGGCTGCTGCGGTGCTCTGGACGGCCCCCGGGGGGGCACCCACGATGGTCGAGTCAACATCGGTCTGATTATTTTGGATCCCAAACACCTCATCTATAAGGCCTTCGTACGTCAGCTGGGTGAGCAGCGGGGTCACAAAGTCGATCTCGCGGTCGATGATGATGACGCTCTCGCTCGTGGTGCTCGGACTGAGGCCAACTTTGTCGGCCTCTTGTGCATTCTCGCCGGCCAAGAGCTCCTGCCTCATGCGCACGAGGAGCTCAGAGACCCTCTTGGCGTGATCTCCCTTCCCGATCATGCGAGGGAAGAGGCCGTGCTTCTGTTGGATCCCCATCAAGGCACGGGCCAGCAGGAAAGTAGGTGTCGGATCTTTCGCCAGGTAGAGATCTTGGAACGAGTCGTCCAGCTCCAGGGACAGGACGTCGCGCTCAAGCGGGAAGAAGTAGATGGGCAGATCCCAGATGGTAGCATCGCCCAGCACGCCGGCTTCTTCTAGGAGCTTTTCTGAGACTTTGGTGCGCCTTGGGACCCAGAAGATGTGAAAGTCGTGGCCGGTATGGCTCTCGCGTTGCAGCCGCTTCATCTGCTCTAGAATAAAAGGTTAGCATACCATGATTGCGCCGACCGATGCTCAAGGGCAAGCGCTGTTCAAGGTGTCGGGCTTGAGAGCCTCTTCATGTATCGTTTGAAGCACGAGGAAGCCCGCAGTCGTCTCTAGTGAGAGGGGCAGCGGTTGAGGTGAGAGGGCGTTGCTCACCGGCAATGGCTTTCGCTTGGCGGCCGCACTCGCCGCGGGCGATAAAGACGACATTGCGCTGGCTGGTGTCGGCATTCTTGTTCTCGAGAAAGAAGAAGCTGTCGACGCCGTAATCTCGGAGGGTCGAGGCCTTGACAATAATGCCGAGGGGCCCGGCTAGACTCTGCTCGATGACGAGGTTCTTCTTCCCTCGGACCTGTGGTCACGGCGAATAGCACCGTCGGTCAGCGCTGCGCGGCTCGGCCACATGCGAGGCGGAGGGGGGAACTGAGGGAAATGAAAAACAATTCGGGCAACTCACTCCTTCGAGAAGGTAGAGCAGGTCCTTTTTGGCCTTCTCTCTTATCTGCTCGGTATCGAACCCGACATGAGGAGCCATGTTGACTCGTCCATGCGGGATGCAGGTGGTGGATTGGGGGAGCTCCAGATGCTAGCCGCCTGGAGCTGGAGATGAGCGTTGGAGCTCTCCGACCCGAGCCAGCCACCTGACGTCGCTGCAACTCCACCACGGCGCCCGGCTATCGGTGCGTCGCAGCCCCGTTGCCTTGTCCACCTTAGGCGACACCACTCGCAGCCTTGCCGCTTGGCGTCTGTTTTGGGGAGAGGGGGAGGGGCGCTGCCTGTGTTTGGCGCATCGGGGATTTTTTTTATACTTTGCCTCAGGTTCGAGATGGCTCCCAACTAAGAATGCCTACTGAGGACTGCAACACAGAGAGCCCCAAGTCGGGCTAGGGCACGCATTTGCCGCGCCTTTCACCCAGGCGGCTGATTGTTGAACGAGAGACTCTGAAGCCCTCCCGCTTGCCCTTACGCCATGCTATAACCAGACACCAGATGCCATGTTCAGAACAAAAAGGGCCAAGAGTGAAGGGTGAATCATTAGGTAGTCTTTAGCATGCTTCGGCCATCTCTAAGGTCCTCCCCGCCGTAGCAATCAAGCTGCTAGAAGGCGTGATGTAGGGCGTTCTTTCCTTGCGGAAAACACTCAGCCAGGGGCCCAGGGAGGGGGTGGGCTGACGCCTTTTCCAGTCTCTCGCGAATGTAAAAGCACACGGCAGCCAAAATATCAGGCTTCAGAGCCTCCCAGACCAGCCATGCTCCAGGTCATGATGCAAGTATGCGCAGTGTTTCCCACCCCATTGCACGAAAACAAAATAGCAGAAAAAGGCTCGATAGCGAGAGATCCACCGAGTCCAGTAGCCCGTCCTCCCCATCCATCCATCCATCCTCCCCCCGCCTGCCGTCCTTTCCAAGCCGGTCGTAACGTCGTGCAGCGACAGCCTCAGATGTATCGAGTGTGAAGCAGCGGCCTCTCATGTCTCTCAAACCGTGTTGTCGTGGTAGTAAAAGTCGATGTCCCTTGGGCGCAGCCGGTTGGCCCGAACGAAGTCTTCGTCGCCAGGTGGCCGTTCGTTCTTGGAATTGCCCGTCAGCATGCTTTGGAGGCTCATGCACACGCTCTCAACATTTTGCACAGGACTCCATCCCTGCTGGCCCAGTAAATCGAGGCATATGATACCGTTCGAATAGATATGAGGGTGAATCGGGATCGGCCTGTCGGCCATCTTGACGAAGACGACCTCGGGGGGTTCTACGAGAGCGAGTCAGCTTTTCCCTGCGGTCTATCCTCCACCATTGCTACCACCACCACCACCGCTTCCTCGACTGGCAAGGTGGCGAAGGGACGAGGGGCCCAAGGGGGGAAAGGAGGGAGTGAATAGGTTGAGAGGGAGTCGCGTACCGATAGGGTATTGAGGGCTGAACTTGAACTTCAGCCGGTAGGTCTGGTCGAGATAAAGGGGATTTTGGTCGAGGACCCGGATGTCGAGCTGCCATTCTTCAAAGTTGTCGGCAGAGATGAGCGTGATGCCCGGGGGTAGGTTCCCGTTGATCTGCACACGACAAGGCGTCGGCCTCTGATGTCACCAGAGACAAAAAGCGCGGCCTCCCAGGGGAGGGGCTTGGAGGGGGGGGACCAGGGCGACACACCTTCTGCAGCTCCTTCCCCAGTCTCTTGGCGGCGAATTGGGCAGCCATGGCTCCCGGCGGTCAAGGGCGTGTGCTTGGCGGATGAGGAACCAGCTCTCCAAGAGGCAGTCGCGCGAGCGCGATGGCAGGCGACGGAGGCAGCGGCAGCGGCAGCGGCAGCCGAAAGGGTTCTGTTGGGGTTATGGCGGGGCTGAAAGGGCCGTCAGGTAAGAGCAAGGAAAGGCGGGGACGCCGGTAGTGGTGCACGTGGGCGAGAGCCGTCGTCGTCGTTTTTGGTGTCGCTGCGGACGGGATCCAGGCGGGCTGGCGGCGGCAGCAGCTTGCTTGGCGGAATGTCAAGGTCGGCGGCGGTGGACCAAGGCAGGTGAGGAATTTGCCTCTTCTTGGAGCTGGACGTGCATTGTCCCGGGTCAAGAGGTTCGAAACGGACGGACCAGACTCGCTCCACCTCTAGTAGTCGCTGTCTGGGGAACCCATTTTGGGGCGAGGGCGAAGCCAGAGGGCGGGTGGCGGGCGGGCGGCCTGTAGTACAGTACAGGACCTGCTGTACCTACTGTAGCTACCGTAGGTAGGGGTAATGCACGCAATTCGGGCGGCCCCCACACAGCCCGCCCGCCCGCCCAGCAGCCCCAGGAGCCCCAGCAGCCTGGCACCCCTTCCCGCACTCCCGCACCACCTCCCCACTTCCCTCCCTCGCTTGAGGCGACGCCCCAACTCGACTTCGCACATGTTTCGCAGATACATGTCCATCACTTCCCAATAGGTGTGTCTGGGCTGACTCGCAGCATGCAATAGCATGTCTCGGAGAAATCAGAGCGCCAAAAAGGCGACGCCGTTTCTACTACATCCCTGCCTAGCCAACCTATCTTAGCTAATAGACCAGTCTCCTCGCTTCCTGCTTCATTCTGAGCGCAGCAAGGTAGTTGTTCGTTCTTCAGCATCCATTGCCGGCGCATCGTGTCACCTCCGTTATTCGACATTCCCATATTTCCACCGATGGCCATGGTCGATTTGCCCAGTCTTCCTTGGCAGTGCCACGGGTGCAGCGGCTGCGATGTCACGCGCTGAGACACACCCACGGGCTAGTCGACGTTTGTGGACGCCGAGGCTGGCGTGTACGCACGGCCGTCGTTGTGCGAGCATGAGCAGAAGAAATGAGGGTGGCTTCTATGGCTAGCGTATGCCCTATAGAAAGGCAGTGATGAAAGAGACTATCGAACCGGATGCCAGACTGCACCGGCGGTAGTCTAAATATAGGCTGTAATTGCCTCCCCCCGGAGCGGCCGCAGGGAGAGAGGCCAGGAACGGTAAGTCTATGCCCTGGCCGAAACCGCAGGGCAGAATTGCTGGCACCGAGGTTCCTGTGTGCCATGATCAACAGAGCAGGCAGCCTCTCACTAGCATTGAGTACAGCAACATAATAAACGCACGGCAGCGAAGTGGTCAGGGGTTGTATCAATAAATGCCAATAAGTATTAATGTTTACATATAAGTTTCATGCTTGAAGGAGCGTACGAAGTGTACCGCTGGCAGCAGTGATTACCACAAGGTAGTCATTTTCTAGTTCCCTTTTCCCAGACTGGTCGTGATATCCCCCTTCCCTCCCAAAAAAAAACAAAAAAAAAACATCCATCCCTTCGTCCATCTCGTAAAGCTGCGCTTACCACGGGCCGCTGCCCCAGCTGCTGCACTTGCCACTGCCGCTGCTGCCGCGGTTGCAGCTGATGCAGTCGTTGTACTGCTGCTGGCACTTGGCGGTAGCCGTGCTGTAGCTATCCGTCCACGCCAGACCGCGCTTCTCGCTCGCCGGGGCCGCAGTGTAGTCGAAATAGCTAGCCGCTCGCTTGCCGAACAGGTTGCTGATCCATGACAGAAGGCCGCCCCAGCTGCTCCCGGAGCTGCTGTTGCTCTTGCAGCCCTGGGCGTAGGTGCCAATGCACTGGTCGTACTGGACCTTGCAAGCCGAGGAACAGGCATCCGGCACCTTGGTGCGGCCCCAGCCGGTACACTTGGACGAGTCAGGGTCGGTGTAGAGCTTGAAGGGGTTGGCACTGAAGTCGGACTTGAGATCGTTGCAAGTGAGGGCAGGGAGCGCGATGCCGCCGACGGGGTTGCCTGGGGCATAGCCATACCACCCGTTGCTAGGCTGCGTGCAGATTCCAGTGGGTGTCGGGATCGGGCACTTGGTGCTGGTGGTGCTAGTCGGCTTGGCCGTCGAGGTAGTCTTGCAAGGGATTGTGATGGTCGAAGTCACCGGCTTGCCGCCACCCTGGGGAGGGACTCTGTTGAAGCAATCCGACTTGCTCTTGCTCTTGATGCTGGAGCTCTTGCAGTAGCCGTCGATGTTGGTGCACCAGCCCTGGAAGTCGAAGCAGTTCATAGCGCCTGGCCACCCGGCGTTCTGGAAGCAGTTCGAAACCTGGAGGGCGCACCTAGACTGGCCAGACTTGCACGTGTCGACGTCGTTCCAGTCAGGAAGAGGCGAAGAGCACCAGTTGCCGCACTTGTATTCGCAGGTAGGCGGGACCACCGTAGTGGTGGTGCAGACGGAGCTGGTGGTGGTTGACGTGACGGGCTTGGAGGTGGTCGTGGGGGGCTTGGTAGTGGTGGTGCAGATGGTAGACGTAGTGCTCGTGGGCTTGGTGTAGCTAGAGCTGGTCGACGTAGACGTTGACGTCGACGTTGAAGTCGAGGTCGAGGTCGAGGTCGAGGTCGAGGTCGAGGTCGAGGTCGAGGTCGAGGTCGAGGTCGAGGTCGAAGTCGAAGTCGAAGTCGAGCTGTAGGTGCTGGAGGTGGACGAAGACGTCGAAGTGGTGGACGACACGACTGAGGAGCTCGAAGACGGGGGCACATAGCCGCAGGGCTCGAGAGACTCCAGGTCGTGGGCAACGTACAGGCTCAGACGAGCAGGGCCACCACAGGTCTCGCTCGAGTTACCATTGCAAGCCATGTTGCACTCATCAGGAGAAGAAGCCAGCGCCGTGCCGTTGGCAAGGACGACACCGCAGTAGCACTCGCCTGCACAGAGGGTCAGCATATGGCTCAACAAGGAGGTCTAGGATATCGGCAAGAGATGCATACCACCGTACTCAGTGCCGGCGAAAGGGAAGCCGCCCTTCTTGCAAGCCGAGAGACAGGTCTCCGTGGTCATGTTGGAGCCGGACACGGCGTCCTGGGGGTAGCCCAGGGCCTTGCCCAAGGAGGATTCATCGGTCCAGCAGCCCACCAGGTGGTAGTCGTCGATAGTGGTGTCGTCAACGGGAAGGAAGGTAGGATCCTGGTAGATCGACAGCCTGTTGTTGCCGCCGCAGATCTCGGACTGGTTGCCGTTGCAGGTGAAGGAGCAGTCGCCCTCGTCGGCCTTGGGGCCGTCTACAGTCTGACCGCAGAAGCAGTAGCCGCCATATTCTAGGCCGGCGAACCGGTAGCCGTTGCCCTTGCACTCGGCAACACACAGCTCGACGGTGGTGTTGTCCAAGGACAGCGAGCTGCGGAACTCGAGAGTGTCGTGGCCGGTGCCGACCGACTCCTGGTAGCAGCCCGAGTAAACAAACGGCTGGAAGGGCGATGTGCAAGGGGGCACCTCAGGAACCCAGGCTTGGGTGTACTGAACGAGAGAAGCAACCGCGACGAGGGCGGCGGTAGCCTTGAACGCAGCCATGGCGTGCAGGGGACTTGAACGACAGACGGGGGAGGTCGAGGACTGACGAACAGGGGTGCGGAAGTGCAGGTGGTGAACGAATGTGAGGGTAGCGAACGTCAAGGTCGAGAAAGATCTCGCCTTATAGGAAGGGGGGATGAGAGGGCGGGGAGAGAGGGATTAGTGGCCGAGGGTACGAGGCGTCCCGGTGTGAGGAGCTGAAAAGAAGAAGGCCGTCCTCATGATGGAGTTGCAGAGAACATCTTATATGCATGCATGTCCTACCTGCAGTCATCTAGATTGGGAGGGTGAGCCGGCGGGACACGAGCGCCACGCGCCAGGGGCCGAATGGGATGTGATATGGCTTGGACCCTCGACGCAGCTGGGCCCCAGATTCCGGACTCCCGAGTGAATGCCCTCCACCCTCTCCACTCCCTTCACGGCTCTAGGACGGTACTGTACTTTGGGTGTGACCAAGCCCTAAGACAGGCAGCGTTAGCCCCGTGGCACGACCCAACGTCATCCCCTTGTCGAGCAGGCCTAGAGCTAGGTTTGCGGGTAATAATACAAGCTACGTAGTACATCATCGATGCCAACCAGTTTGGAGGATGGCCTGCTCCTCCTCGTAAGAGAGCAGTTGGCCGCCCTTCCTTAGGGCAGGCGGTGGCTGTTCAGCCGGCACAGTGAGGCCGAAGGTCGCCGCAATTTGGGGGGGGACGACGAGGCCGTGACTCTCGAGGCCCGTCCTGGTGCCTGCTTCCTGCTTCCTACGCGACGGCACGTAGCGCAGCTGCGGGAAGTGGCCGTGAGGGCCGTGTCTTGGAGACCTCGGCGGCTCGCGGCCCTGCGACCTGAATCCCAAGGTCTCGGGGCTGGCAGATACGAGAAGAATGGACGGTGACACAGACATGGGCTGGGGTAGGAAAGGGGGGGGGCGGACTCGAGCCCATCGACGATGGATGGTCGACGGTGGACGACGGTGGTGCTACGGGCCAGGCGCCGTCGGCGGGTGCGCCGGGTCGAAGCAACGCAGCTGGAAGCAACGCAAAATGTCTCGCGCCCGAGACCGACCAGCGCACCACCGCAGCTCGCAACTCGCGCCCCCCTTCCCTTTCCCTCCCCGATCTGGTGGACATAAAAGCAAATATCGGCGACGGTGTGTGGCTGCAACCCCCCAGACGGGAATAGTCACCGTGGGGCCCAAGACATCCCTGTCCGTTGGCGACCAGGGGGTACCTGCATTAGGCTTAGACACTAGAGCTAAATTTTACAACCCTTGGGCCTTTTGTGGGGTTCGTGCTCTGGTTGAGTCTGTTTACCTGCCGGGGGCCCTTGCCATGATTGCCATGTCACTTCAGTGCAGCTGTTCAGGCTTAGTAGGAAAGTACGTACGGAGGTAGATGCCGTCGTCGTTATCGCTGTGCCCTCCTTCCCTCACCCCCCCCCCCCTATTTTTATTGCTTCTTTTTTTCTCTTTTGAAAAAGCCCTCCTCGTGCTATTCAAAACATTCCCTCTCGCCAGCCGCACAGTAATAGTAGAAGCAGCAGTATAGACGCCTCCAACCGGAAATTGTCTATAGCTTGTTTTCCTAGCGCAGGGCGCGCTGGCTCGCATGACAGTGGCGGGGAGACAAAAATTGACTCCTGGTTCTCAAATATGACATCGCAGCCCCAGTTCCGGCTCGCTCGTTAGCGCCGGCGAAGAATGGTCGACTCGCTCCCGCAGCAAACCACAAGCGTCCGACCGCCATATCACAGGGGAAGGGGGGAGAGGGACAGGAGGGTGGCCACGCCGTGAGGCTCGCGCTGGACGCCACCTTTGCCAACCTCCATGCACCTCTGCTGGCCCTGCAGGTCAGCCAATCCGCCAAGGGCGTATTGCGCACGTTCAGTAGCACAAACCAACGCTGGCTGCCCTGTACTACTTCGACTACTGTGCCTTGCATCGCTTCGCGCCATGTCCTTCTGCTCCCGACGGCAGCCCGTTCTGCTCGTTTCTGGCAGGTGCCAGCCATTTCGTTGCCTAGACGAGGCCGCAGCGCCTTCCTCTACCTACAGTACATACTTTGTAGACGGCATATGTAGCCCTCAGCTTTGGTTCAACCGAATCATCGCAGAGCCACCCGGAACCTGGCCTAGGATGCCCGGGGGGCCACCGTTGCGGGGGAGCTGGACCACCACATGCATTCAATGCTACTCAGAACAGGCCAGGGTGCATGCAGCAGTCATCTCTACTAAGTCATGGAGTAGCATCGAACCTCGTCCTCGGCCGGCAGAGAGCTGGAAAAAGGGGGGGGGGGTCCACGCTTGCTCTGCAGAAGAGCCAAACTCGTCCACCCCGATCGGGCTCGGTCTGGACTCGAGCGCCCACGTTGATCAGCAGGCCATGCGGGAGAGCGAAACCTCTGCCGATCTTTTGCGGGCCATGCCATCTGCTTCTGCGATCTATAGAATGAGATTCGTGGACCTGGTGGCCGGCAGGCGAGACTATCGAGCGTCGGGCATGAGCCACGAGATTTTCAAGCGGGGATGTGCCTAGGAGGTCGCGCCGCCGGCCACTTGTCGGGGCGGTTCGTCGACGAGGGATCACCTCATGTCTCTGTCCATCGCTATTGTTAGTACTGCCGTTCCGTGCCTGACTCTCACGAGAAATGGATTCGCACTTGCTCGACAGCTGTTGGGCCACGCATTCATCGTATGACACACAAAGTCAGCCTCTAGAGACTAACGGGTTTCTGGCCGCCCGCTCGCGCCGCGGGCCACGGCCGAGGCCTTCCTATGGGTGGGTGTTTCTTCCTTCCCACCTCCTCCCAGGATGCACGATTGCAGCAAATATTTCCTGCAGACCTGACGGGGATGTCCCAGCGTGCCATCGCTGTGCTGTCCACGCTGTGGGAGGTCGGCGAGGGCGGGACGAGCTGAAGCACCGTGCATACGAGGTTGCCTTGGGGTCTTGGCCCTGTCAACTTTGCCAAGGCGGTTCCCCGAGCGTCTAAGCAACGCCGCCGACTTCCGGAAGCCACCCGACGTCTAAAAAAAAGCTTGAGGCTCAAAGCAGGCGGAGAGATTGCGAAGGACGGCTGTTTCAGTTCACTCTCCTGGGAACGATAGGGTCTGTTCCTCGGGGCCCCCCTCTACCCCACCCGGCTTTGCCAATCCTGGGGTTTGCTGTCTTGAGATGCCGTATCTCGGTAGGTAGACAGGTATCTGTGCGGCTTACGCTCCTATCCGCGATCTACCTGCCGGTCTGCGTTTCTCGCCGCGGCTTTGGCTCGGTTTGTTGATGATGCCATCGATTGCATGTTCAGGGATCTACCTTTTCACTGGGGGAGCCCTTAGATCTCCCACCACCACGAAAGAGCAGGGTCCCGTCCCAGCACCGTGGGACTGAGCTCTGGACAGGGGCAGGATCGGCAGATGCTTGAAACGGCACGCGGTTAATCCACCTACTCCGCAGCACACGAAAAGCTTGGTGCAACTTCAATTCGCGGTGTAACTGGTGGGTAGGCCTGCTGCTATTACCTATCACACTTCACCGCTCCGTAGAGCGACCGAGCTCGTATTCTACGACGACCAGCGTCATCGCGCGTCAGCCACGGCGTGATGAGTTGTCCATGATGCGCCAGCGCCAGCGCCGATCCGCGCCTCGCACCCGCGCATAGCGGGGGAGGCGACGAGAATAAGCAAACAAGCACAAAAAAGATGCAAAACACCAAGGGGGAGGGGAAGCCGAGGCCAAAAAAAAACAGCCGCTGCGGAAACCTTCTGTCCGACCATCGCCGCCTCTTCTCGATAGCCACAGCGCCACGGGACATGCGGTGCCGATTTCCACCGCCAGAGGCGCGAGAATGGGCTTATAATGGGGGTGGCGTCACGGCGCTTTCAATCACGGGAAGCGCTCGCCGGAAGGAGCATTGCACAGCTCATTATTATCACTGCCGGGCCAGCCACTAGGATGACCAGTGACCGCTTTCGCGGCCACCCCGGCCCGAGAGGGATCCAGTGGATCGATCGAGGCCAGCCAAACGAAAAAGGAAGAATAATAATAGA
This sequence comes from Thozetella sp. PMI_491, assembly GCA_021432635.1. NCBI lineage: Eukaryota > Fungi > Ascomycota > Sordariomycetes > Chaetosphaeriales > Chaetosphaeriaceae > Thozetella > Thozetella sp. PMI_491. The sequence goes on from MU270103.1 coordinate 59,206, forward strand.
GTTTCGCAGGCGCATAGCTCGGAAATTACACCTCGGGCCATTTCAGAAACTGGGTGGCGTTTGAGAGGCGGTCGTAGGAAAACTAATAGAGCCAGCGAGTGCAATCTCTAAGGGAGCAGTCGCATGGACGATTGGGCCGCGCGGCCGTACCGGCTGTTGCTAGTGTCGAGGTATTCGTAACCTCACTTGACTCGTGGTCCGAGAACAGGTAGGGCAGCATGCCAGTGGCTTCTCGACGCAAAGAAGACTTGTCCATTCTAGACTTGGTGAACTCTCCACCACGGTCACTCGATGCTAATCTACAAATGCAAAACGCCTGTGGACCCCCGGAGTGATCCTCGACTCCAAAAGCTCAAGGAAGAGAGACGATAGCCCCGTTTTTTGTTGTCCATCTTTCCGTCATCTAACTGGCACCGCCGCCGTCACGACGAAACCTGGGCACCCACTTGCCGGCACCCCCGGCTGGCAGGTTCTCGGCGGGCGGCGCAGGCGAGTTGTCCCTGCCGTTCCGGCTGTCTCCTCTGCCAGACTCGTCACGATCCAGCGGCGCGCCTCGGCCGGAAGCGACGCGAGAGCCAGCGGCAGGAGGAGGCATGGTGCGGTCGGAGGGGGCAGCTCCGCCCCCAGACTTGGCAGCCTCTCTATCGCGCCAGCTGGCCTTGCCTCCGACGAGGTTAAGGCGTGGCGGCCCAGAGGCAGCGGGCCGGTCGTTAGAGTCGGTCCGCTCCATGGGAGTACCGGTGCGAGCCGGGGGAGGAGCTGGGTCCGAAGCAGGAGCGGCGCCCGAAGGGGGGGCCGTGCCAGAGGCGTTGCGCGAGCCATCGCGGTCTCTCCAGCTCGGCCTGTTTCCACCACCGGCCAGCTGCAAGCGGGGAGGACCAGATGATGGCTCTGTTCGCTCCGGAATTCGCTCCGGAAGGGGATCGCGCTTCGGCGGCGGCGGCGCGGCCTTCTCGGCCTTGCGCCGGGCCATGGCCTCTTCCTCGCGCTGCTGCTGACGAGCCAGGAGCTCCTTGTCCTTCTCGCGCTGCTTCTCCCTCTCCTCCTTGAGTCGGGCCATTTCCTCTCTCTTGGCCTCTTGCCGCTTCCTCTCTTCCTCCTTCTCCCGGGCGGCGCGCTCCTCCGCCTCCTGGAGGGCGCGCTCCTTCTCCTCGCGCTCCCGCTTCTCCCGGATCTTCCTCTCGCGGTACTCCTTCCTCCGAGCGGCCACCTGCTTCTCCAGCTCCCGGTCCGCGTCGCGACGGCGCTTCTCGAACTCGTCGCGGCGCCGCTCGTGGAGGTTGGCCCGGTATTTCTCGTAGAACGGCATGAGGCGGCTCAGGCGGTGCTTGAGCTCCACGTCCTCCTTGTGCTTTATCTTGGAGTCCTTGAGGGTCTGCTCCTTGACACGCTCGTAGGCAGCCAAGTCGCGCTCGCGCTGCTGGGCATAGTCGTCGCCCAGCTTCTTGGCCTCTTCTTTCCTGAAGGCACGCTCCAAGTGGTCAATGCGCTTGCTCGTAGCCCGCAGCTTCTCGGCGATGCTGGTCTTCTCCCGCTCGAGCTGCTGGAGCTTGAGCATGCGGATCTTACTGCTGTCCAGGGTGTCGAGGTCTTCGCCCTCGAGGTCGTCGAGCTTCATGTCCTTGAGCATGCTCTCCACCTCCTTTCGCTTGATCTGCTCCCGCTCGTTGGCAAGTCGCTTTTGGTCGCGGATCCTCTGCTCCTCGGCCAGTCGGTTGGCTTCGGCTTGCTGGAGGGCCTGCTCTTGGAGCAACTTCCTCCGGGCGTTTTCCTTCTCTCGCTGGGCTTGCAGTTCCGAGGCACGGTCCTTACGCTTCTGAATGACGTCCTTCCTGGCTAGGATGTCGAGATGCTCCTGCTCTGCCCCGGTCTTGGCGCGAGCGAGGGCGGCAGCGCGGGCCTTGATGCGGTCCTCGTTGAAGGTGGGATCGATGTACTGGCAGGTGGTGTACAAGACCTCGGCCATTCGGGTGAGCTGAGAGCGCACGATCTGGGATGGAGTGCTCTGCAGACGCTGGACGGTTCCCGTCTCAGACTCGGCAGAGCCGGCCGCCGAGCCGGCGTGCGCAGCCTTGGCAGAGGAGAAGACGTCAGCGTCGAAACTCAGGACGCCGGTGGCATGGTCCATGCGGATCGCGAGATCGCCCTTCTTGTTGCCGTTCATGATGAACTTCTCGATAGTGCCGCGGGTCACCTGGAAAGGCTCCGGGAACTTGGCGAGGCTCTCGACAAACTCCAGGTCGACCGTCTCGTACACCTGCGAGAGCTGCTGGAACAGGCGGGTGAGAATCACCTGCTGTAGGGGAGCAATGTACTTCTGCATCTCCTCGTCGGCGCCGATCTGGGCGAGGATGGGGGAGATCTTCTGGCAGATAGAGAGAGGGTGGAAGTCGACCTCGAGGATGTTGTACAGGTCTCGGATCTCGGGACGAGCCCGCTTGAGCAGCGCCTTGGAGTGCGCATCGCGGAAGAGGGCTGCACGCGTGGGCGCCTGGCCCATGCCGAGCAGGTGGGTGAGGCGCGAGTTCTTGTTCTTGCGGGCCTCGTCGAAGTCCACCATAGCACCACGGGACCGCGAGGTGCTGATGACCGGGATGGAGAGGGCAGACAGGATCACGAAGGTGGCGGCGCGCGTGAGGTCCGCCTCGCTGGTGGGCGGGTTATCCGCCTTCTTGCCCTGCCCGGTGCCAACGATCATGGCCGACTGCCTCAGGAGGCTGTAGTACCGAGACCAGGCTGCGGCATGGAAGAGGTAGTTCTCGCCGACCAGGAAGATGCGGGTCAGCTTCTCGTAGTAGTTGGCCATCATGATGTTCTTCGGAGGCCGCTTGCTTAGGTTGAGGAGGGTGTGGATGTCCTCGACGCTGCGGAACGCCTCCTGCCACAGCTCGAGCTCCACGGCCACATTCAACTGCTGGAAGCGCGTCTCCAGGTGGCGCTGCAGGGTATCCGGGTCGTTCAGGTTGATAGCGTGCATCTGGGACGAGTACTTGGCTGCGGTCTGGACATGGTTGCGGAGCAGCTCGCAGAGGCGGCGGAACTCAGTCTTGCGGGTGTACTTGAGGCAGAAGTCAAACGCCTGCATGGCAGTGCTCTGGTAGAGCATCTCGAGCCGGGCATTGTTGCGGAGGATGTCCAGAACAGTTCGGTAGGCTTCCCACAGGAACTTCAGCCATGGGGTGACGATGGCACGGTCGGTGCGGTCCTTGGATCCCTCCCCCGACACGGTGGCGAGGAGGAGGGACTCGGGCGTCTCGGTGGCCTCGAGGTCATCTACATTGGTCGTCGCGCCAGCGGTGGCCTCGATGGTGGACTGGACCTCGTCGGCCTTCTGCTGCGCGGCCGTGACCTTCTCCGCGGCGAGTTCGATAAATTTTTTGAGCACCAACTGTGAAACGCATGTCAGTCATAGACGCTGGGACGCTGGGCGGGGGAAGGCAGCAGCCACGAACCTCGATGGTGCCGACGTTGGTGTTCTGGGCGATGTTCTTGTACTGGTAGAGCGCATCCTTGGCCAGCTTTCCCTTCTTTTGTCCGACTGAGAGCTCGACCAACAGGAGCATCACCGGCTCCAGGGAGGCGATGGGAACATTGCGAGAGCGCTTGGACGTGATGTGCTCGTGGAGGAGAGTGAGGGCGGCCGGGGTCTGGTTGACGCCGATGAGTTCCTGAGCCCGCTTCAGGACATTCTCGGGCTTTTGATGCGGTGGAGGAGGCTGTGGCCTGGTCAGTATCGGCAAGGAACGTGGTCCGGAGGGGAGCGATGACGAGGACGAAAATCGCGAGGAGGGGTAAATGCGACAACGCCTTCGCTGGCGAAGGACTCGAGAGGACGACGTACCATCTTGGGCAACCTCCCCTAGGCGCAGTAAGGGTTATCTGGGAGGTTGGAGTGGTGATGGGAGCCCAGCAAAAACCTCGGGTGCAAGAACGCCGATGGTTTGTTCAGGTGCTGGTTGTAGACTTATCGCCTCTTGCGAGATGAGAAACGAAGCCCTACGCAGACGGCACTTGTCAGATTTTTGATTTGTGTGTGTGCTCTTTCTCTGCACCGCGCTAGCCCCGATTTGGCCACGCTCGGGTTGAATGTTTCCAACCCCGAGTTTCCAATATCGCTCCGAAGGCGTCTGCCTCGTAGACTCTGCAGAGATAGGTTCGAGAGACGCGCTTTTGCGGTTCTGCAGTTTACATACTGAAATCCTCGTGTGCATATCTTCACTTGGTGCCCACGAGAGGTTGCCCTGCTCAAAGCCCTTGAGGAAGGAAGCCCAGCACTAGTTACGGAGTAGAGGCTCGCTTAGTCAAAGTGCTAATTAGTGGGGCACGCCCGCACCGGCTGGAGAGGCGGAAGAATATGCATTCTCCGGGGCGTGATTGCTTGTTATAGAAATACGATCAAAACGCTAGACTGGCACCTGAGGTCGCTTTCTCGCTGGTCTGGGCAGCCTTAGGTAATGTTGTTTCTTCCCGAGATGCTAGACTCCACCTTGCACCTCTCGCTTGGCGTCTGGTATGGTAGCTAGTGTAGCCAGTAGCCGCAAGAGGTAGGAGACAGGCAAGAGACCGGGCGTGACGCGCCAGGCAGGTCGGTGAACAGATTGAAAACCAACTAGGGAAGACTACGAAGCAAAAGAAAATATCTCTTCCTTTGGCCGCGGCCTCATCTCTGCAAATACGCAAATATCGCCTATTAGTTGGGCCTGTAATACAGTGGTAAGTTGGTAACAATGCAGGGTGAGAGGCTAGCCAGCAGCCTGGTAGGCTATCGGCCCCGTCTGGTTAGTCCTTGGCTATCTTCAACGAACATCGGACAATAGCCCTGATCATCCCGGCCCTTAGGAGGTGTCGGGCCGGCCACTGTCTGCTCGATGACTCTGAGCTGTAGCAACAATAGCTCAGCGGTTTGCTGCGTGCCTCTCCTTGTCGCGCCCTCCTCCCCCCTTCAGCCGAAGACGCCGGGCGAGACAAAGAAGCACCTTGCGGGAGGACCAGCCTACAGTGCAGTAAAACAGAGGGCCGCGCTCCTCTGGCCGCGCCAGGCGGGGTGCAAAGGCTACGTAGCAAGTGCTAGATCCCAGGAGCGCGACAGTGTAGGATTGACTGGTTCCAAGGGCGGGTTAATCGCCCAGAGGAGAATGAGGAGCCCAAAAATCGAATGGTTCACGGATCGGGGCCCACGTCCCAAATAGCTCAAGCAGGGCGGGGACGCGTTCTTCCTAGGCCGGGTCCCTAGCGAGATTTATCCCAAGGCCGGCAACCGAGAACGCGGTCCTGGGTTTCATGGGCTGCCAAATTGACTCTGCAGACGGCCTACAGCGAATGCGTACGAACCAATATATCATATATCGCTCGTGACCAGACCGAGAACCAGAAATTTCCTGGGTGCCCGCGGACCCGCTCTGGCGGGATGTAGCAGCTGCCTGTCGTGCCCGCGAAGGAGGAAGAAGCGCGTGCGCGGGCAAGGGGAGAGGGGAGGGGGGGGGTTGCAAGTCAAATTTCCAGAGATGCAGGGGCGCTCGCTCTATCTGCTCCCCCCCTCCCCGCCCCAGCTTCCTAGGGCCCCATTTGCTCATTCGCTCCAGCACGTCCAATTTGCTTTTTTTTGCTTGGTGAGTTAGCTGCACGGACCACCGCTATTCCCTCACTCCACAGCGCCCCGTCCCTGGTTAACCCTTTCCCTCTCCCTAAATCGCCTCATTCCACCTCTCTGGTCGGCAGGACGAACCCCATTCCAGTCAATCGCGCCTCCTCGATCGCCATCCCTGGAACCAGGCAGGGCATTCGGCCAGGTCTTGCAGAGCTATATCGGTAAGTTTGTTCATCTATGGTGTGTTCCGCCGCCAATTGGTGCGACTGTGCGAAGGCGACCGCAGAAGAAAAAAAAGACGAGGCCATTTTTGGCACGTTGAAGAGCGAAGCAGCACACGGAAAGGGGAAACACCGGAGGGCCCGATCCCAGCACACGGCATCACTTCCCGGCGGATAAGAGAAGAAATCGAGCGGGACAAGAGGGAGAAAAGAGAGAGAGAGAGCACAGAGGCTAACGCAACATCATGTTGGATCAGCAGCAGAGCGAGAAGGACCCCGTGCAAAAGCAACCAGGCTCTCCGCCGCCATCCCACGACCCGCATCCTCACGCGAACGGCCGAAGCCCGCCGGCCAAAACCCTTCCACAATCGCAGACGTCGCCTCACCTCGCGTCGTCACCTCGACCCCCCCAGCCACACTTGCATAGTACTTCTCTCGATTCTCCACTCGCCATGCCTCAATACACGTCCCGTGACGTCGGTGACCCGTCGCAGATGCGGAAGAACAAGCAGAGCATGGCCGACCTCAAGCTGCGCCGCCTCACCGAGCTGAACACCCGGCTGCGCGAGGATCTCGACCGGGAGAGGATTCCCGTCAGCCAGGCCGCGAGAAGGTAAGCGAGTCATGCCATCGGGGAGATGGATTCCGATGGGGTCGGGTGCAATTGATTCGGATCGCTAATCGATGTCGTTCTCGCCATCCAGCATCATCGCCTACTGCAACAGCACCCGAGACTACATGGTGCCCTCCGTCTGGGGAGTCGTGCCCAAGGGCGAGGACCCGTACGCGCCACAACAGAGCGGCGGCTGCTGCACGGTGATGTAGGAAGCGGTGCAGGATATGTTGACATGACGGGAGGATAGGTTGCAACGGCCTTGAGTGTAGGATCTCGCCTCGGACCGGAGAGCGCTTTTGAGTGGCCTGGCGTTAAGCATGAAAATGGTCGATTTTTTCTCCCCGTGGGGCGCGCCGAACAGCACACGACATGGTAGCGGCGTGTCGAAAGAGACGCAGGGGCCTGGGCAGTCGTCTCTACCTTGGAAGCAGCAAGCCCAGCACAGCAGCATTCCTGGCATCGGCGCCGTCAGCCCCGCCTCGCTGGAGATAGACAAGGACGAGGGCTTTTGGGACGATCGAAATGCGGCTTATGATAATACCACAGGGGATCGCCGCGGGCTTGATAGCTCTTCAGCATGTAATACTTCTATTTCTTTCGTCAACCTTTCGTCGCTGTATTTTCTTCATACCTCTTTTCACCACCCTCGATCCTTCCTGTTGCCCCCCCCCCTCCCCCCCCCTTGGGCATAGCCCCCTCTTGTGTATAGCCGATCCTGTTTAGTCTTCTCCCTCGCCCTGACTGTCTTGCTGTTTACTCTCTTGGCTTCCCAAGGTCCCACGAAACGATGTCTGAGGCAATGAAATACACCAAACTACTTTAAAAGCTACGCTTCCCGTTCCATGCCGCGCCCTGTGCGTCTTGATGCGATGTCTTCTGTAGCCCCAGACATTCCGGACATTCCGGACATACCCTGGATGTAGACTTGGTGATGGGAGATCCGTATTGGAAGATCGAAAGCATGTCCCAAACCGGCGGGACACGCGGAGGCCCCGGACGCTGCTACAGGACCTAGAGGATTTCCAAAACTCACCACGCTGCCACCCATCTCTGGTGATTCCGCTGAGGGGATTTGCATTTATCTATATTCTCCATCTCGGTCGTGATTGTCCTTTTCCACAGTTGTATGGCAAGGAGCATTGAAAAAAGCCTCTAGGGGCACGGGGGGCGCATCGAACCACAGCATGCACCCCCTCCGTCTGCTCAGGACCTGGCGATCTGGGGGAGGTAGCGATCGGCCCCTGGGCCCGGCTCGGGGCCTAGCAATGGGCCAGGTACCTAACCTAGCCAAGAGGGCTGTCGCGGGGGGGGGCTTCGGTAGGCGGTTCCGGTGGGTGTGGCCTGGCCGCTCTGGCGGGGGTGGCCAAGCGCCTAAGCTGAAATAGGGCACGGGCGGTCGACGGGCGGTCGATGACGCACCTAGTCGCTGGCCGCCCGCCCGCGCAGGACCTACATCGAACATTTCTGAAACTCAACTCTTCGGGAGAGAATGAGATGGCAGACGCTCACGGACCAGCAGGAGGAGGCACCCACGCCGGGCCGCTCCCTCGAGTGACCATACAATTCTGCACCCAATGCAGGTGGATGCTGCGCGCAGCCTACGTATGTGCCCGCCCCCGTCCGGCCCCCTACCCGCTTTGCCGCCGTGTCGTCCCAACGCCGTGCCTTCTGATCGCCCGGGTCGCGCAGCCTTCCCTCGATCGAGATGGCAGACCCTGGAGCTGATGGGGCGGGAAACTACGACGAGAGGATATGCGAGCACATCCACACCCCCTTCACCTCCCACAGCTGTCCTATGATCTACCTAGCCCCTCGCTTCCACATGCCCCTGTTCTTACTCCTCCCTCCGCAGCGGTAGCATGCGCAAGCGGCAAACCCCAACTGTAAACTAACCGGCCCTCAGTTTGCCCAAGAGCTTTTATCCACCTTCTCGACTGCCCTAGGCGAGGTGGCCCTCCAGCCTAGTACCGGCGGCGTCTTCGTCGTGGAGATCGTCTTCACTGATACCGCTGCCGCCTCCCCAGACGCCGCCGTGCAGCGCCGCGTCCTGTGGGACCGCAAGACGGACGGGGGGTTCCCCGAGACCAAGGAGCTCAAGAGGCGCGTGCGGGACGTCATCGAGCCGGGCAGAGACCTAGGTCACGTAGACAGGGACCACGCACCGCCGCAAGCCGTCGTTGCTGGCGACGGCATGCCGGCCGCCGGGGGGCCCGCTCCGCCGCCAACCATCCAGCCGCGCTGGCCCCGGACGTCGGGCGTCGCCGGCGGGGTGCCTACTGGCGTCGCGGATGGCTCTGGGCTCCCCGCGCTGGAGAAAATTTCGGCACCCCCGGAGCAGCGCAGGCCAGCGGGGGGCGTCGGGGTGGGCGGGATGAAGCCGATGATCCCGAAGCCCCCGCCTGAGGCGCAGCGCATCGTACAGGAGCAGCTGGACGAGGCGGCGCGTCAGCGAGCGCAGAGAGCATCTGGAGCCGGCGACGCAGGTGGGTATCCTGGCGGGACGGAGGCCGCCGCCGCGGTGGCAGAGGATGCGGCGCGGAAGGCTGCGGCTGAGCGGGCAGAGGGGAGTAAGTGCGAGGATTGCGAATAGCGCACAGATGGGCTTAGCTTGAGCCGGCTGATTGGGGACTGCTCCAAGAGCAACGCAGATATGGCTCTTGGGCAACATAGGAAGCTGTCAGTCGGCATGAAAGATGTCAAGTGTCGACCAAGAAGCTCGTCGCTTAGTATATAATCCACTCCTAGAGTTGATCTTGGATGGTACACAGGGAACTACCTCAATATTTAAAGGACTTCCGTAGCCCTATTTCCATAAAATAAACAAAACTAGCTGCTCGTAAGTATCGTCGCCGTGGGGTGGCCTCTGACATATGGCCGCTCCAGAGGACGTTGTGCACTCGTCCTGCGCGTATACCACCAACACTGATGCCGTGACGGTTACCGGAGAGAGACTACGGTTTTCAGGACCAGAGCGTCTAGCCTGGGGGCCTTGCTTCGAGAGAAAAATCACCATACAGCAGCAATTAGCCCATAGCCTCACTTACACGCAGGGTGGAGGGAGGGCTCCGACTTTGGCAGCAATTGTTCTGTGTGAAATAGCGACATAAAAAGAAACTGACACTAAGAGGAAACCCTCCATCCGCCGGCTCCAACCCCTGCTCCTTGGTCCATCCTCTCGAAAGACCTCCCCAGGCCGAGTTGTGTGTCCCTTCAGCCCCTTGGACACATCACATTCTCCCTCTTGGCAAGAGGCTCCAAAAATCAGCTCGTCAGATGCTACAGGGTTTCATGATGTAGGTGGGTAGACGCTGGTGCGGGTATCATCCTCTCCCCCCTCCTCCTAGCGAGCAAACTGTGCTCCTTCCTCGGAATGCTTTTCCAGTCATGGCGCCATCGCAGAGTCATCTGGCAGTCTATGCCATAAAATGCGAGTCTCGACATCGTAGCATCGTGTGTCATCGTGACCCAGGTCTGGCAATGATTGATAAACAACAGGGAGAACGAAGGCCCTTATTCGTACAGGCCCTCACTTATCGAGGGGTGGTAAAGAAGAAGATCGACATTGCAGCGCTAGCAAGAAGCAGCCACCAGCCGCTCTCTATCTAACGCCGGTAATTATCTATACCTTCCTCCTAGAAGAGTAGATAACGAGAGGTCGTCAATCGTCCACATAACCTCCCCTGTAATCCCCCTTTCCCGCTCCAACTTTGTGCGAGAGACGTAAGCGGCCAGGCTATCGAGACAACGGTTGGAGAACGGCGAGGGCTAGTTTGTCGTGGTCTGGGGGAGGGCGGCACCCGGGAGAGGCAGGGGATCGAGTTATGGAAGCCTTTGGCGATCATGAACGAGGAGGCAGTAGTATTGCTGGCGGGCGGGGGGTGGCCTTGATTCGCAAATTTCTCAAGCGGGCAACTATCGGTTACGACCGAACCTAGAAGACGAAGGAAGTTCGCATGAATTCTACTTGGACTGCTTCCGGGGAGTGATGGATCGGCTACCGCCTCCAAGGCCGTGAACATACTTTTGTTTCTTCTCTGCTGGCTTGAGGATCTTGAGACATCTCAGTTAGCGCAAGGCTGCAGCTTGAAAAGGGGGGGGGGTCTCAAGGAGGGGCGAACCTGGAAAGAGCAGAGCAGACTCTCGTCGACGCTCATCATGGCTCCAGCGTTGTCGAACTCTCCGCAGTAGTTCGGCGCGCTGAACAAAGTGACGAGCTGGCGCTTGGAGAAGAACTCGTAGCCATCCTCAACAACCTGGTGCGCACGGCAGATGAGATCCATGTCGTGCTTCTGTAGGAAGCGCGAGACCACGTCTGGGCCGAAGGTGAACGACACACCACGGTCGTTCTCGCTCCATCCAGTGATGTCCTTGTCGGGATCAGACCAGAGGAGGTCGCAGAGCAGTCCGCAGTCGGGAATCTGTATCCATCGTTTAGTTACCCATTTGAGGCCGCTCGCCTGGGATCTAGAGGGAAAGTCGAGGGGCAGCAGAGCCGGGAAGGGGGACCTACATCGGTAGGGCGCATAACGCGGCGGATCTGCTCCATCGAGTTGAGGTCGGGGCTGAGACCGCCGTGCATAGTGAAGATCTTCTCGTCGATGATGGCAGCAATGGGGAGGCAGTTGAAGCAGTCCGTGAACGTCTTCCACAGCTTAATGTTGTACCGGCGCTTGCACTCATCGTAGAAGCCGTAGATGCGGTTGATGGAGGCGCACTCGTGGTTCCCGCGCAAGACGAAGAAGTTCTCAGGGTACTTGATCTTGTAGGCCAGCAGCAGGCAAATAGTTTCAAGGGACTGCTTGCCACGGTCGACGTAGTCGCCAAGGAAGAGGTAGTTCGCCTCGGGAGGGAATCCGCCGTACTCAAAGAGGCGGAGAAGGTCGTAATACTGGCCGTGGATATCTCCGCAAATCTGGCGAGGAGCGCCGTGGTCAGCTAGTTGCCTCGAAAGATGGTGGCCGGGGGTTCCGATCCAAAGACAAAGAGAGCAGTGGACACTTCATATCTCACCTTGATGGGAGCTTCTAGCTCGAGCAAAATGGGCTGCGAGATGAAGATCTCACGAGCCTTCGTGCAGAGGTAACGAATCTCGGCTTCAAGCAGCTGGACCTGCTTGCCGGGGCGGCTGCCCCGCACCTCGAGGAGACGATCGATTATCGAGTCGAGATCGACTTCATGTTGGTCCGCCATTGCAAATGTCCTCAGCGGCCGCTGGATGGCACAGCGGGAAACGGTTTCTCAGTAATGACCGGCAGAATCCCAGGCAACTGCTAGGTGGGGTACTTGAAAAAGAGGGTGACACAAGAGCTAGAAAATGATACACTCCTGACGACTGCGTCGTGGATGAAAATTGTCAGCATTGCGCGCCCAAATCCAGCTAGTCCGCGGTGTTCTGAGCGCAAAGGACCGGCAGGGACTGGGCCAGGGGAGAGAGGCGAAAGGGGGGGGGAAAGAGGCGGTGCAAGGCGACGGGGGCGCCCGACGATCTGGCAAAACTCACCTTAAGGAGCGATCCCAGCTGACGGCGCTTTCAAAGAAAAAGCCCGGCTCTTCCCGGTGATGCTTGCAGAGAGAAGACGGCGATCTCGCGATCAGGATTGCAATCTGGTCGGAGGTGGCAGTTCTTGTATCGTCGCCTTGACTTGGGGTGGTCGAAGTCGGTGGCGGACGCGGCGGAGGAGGGAGCGGGTAATCGTCACAGAAATATTTTGCTGTGTCAAAAGCCGTATCGATGCTCAGTCGATGCTTCAGTTACCAGTTAAAAAAAGCGATGGATTTTCCGTCGCGGTTCGAGGATCGTCTTGTAGACGTGTTCGCCGTTTCGTATTGGCAGAGCAAGTGCCAAAAGTCGTCGCTGGGTCGGGGTTGGGAAGTTGTGTTTTGCGTTGTTGGGGCAGTGAGGGCGAGCAAAGGCTGCACCTGCCACGGTCGGGAAAATACTCGATGGGGTCCGGTGCACGCGCGGAGACCAAAATCACCGTCAGGAATTCGCGGGGTCTCGTCTCAATTTCAGTCTTGAGCCTGGGGCCGCAGAGTCGATGCTGAGAGAGAAATAGAAAGGGGAGCTCGTGAGGTGCCTACTGTAGGACTTGATCGCCTGGGGTGACTTTGCAGTCTTTTTGGTTCGCGGGTTGCAAAAGCAGAGGTCGTGGTGGTCAACCGGATGGAGACTTTGGAAGGGGAAAAAAATAAAGTAGGTTTCGTCAGAGAGGGAGGAGACCTTTGGGGGGGGGGGGGGGGGGGGTACGAGAGAACACACACACACGCACACACAG
>MU270103.1:71985-152016 GCA_021432635.1 Thozetella sp. PMI_491
GAAAGAGTGGGCGGGTACGAGAGAACACACACACACGCACACACAGGTACCCCATTTGGGACACCCGGGGGACCAGACCGCGTTAGCAGGGAACTTCATTACTCTCCCCCCCTTCCCCCTTCCTTTTTTTCCCCCCTCCCCCCTGCCCACCTTTGCAAAACTAAAACTCAGCACAATAGCGCGTGGGCGGGTTTCTGCTGCCTCGTCGCCCTTATCGGATCTATGCTCCTTCCGCACAGACATGCTCTAGACTATGCTCAACTGCTCTACAGGCCTGACCCCGATTGCAAGTTGCGGGGGAAACTCTCTCTGCAGCTCTGCTTTCCCGGGGACGCAGCGGCGGGAGATGGGCGTTGGCGGCAGGGCGCGTTGTCCTGAAATCCCCTTTCCCGTCTCTGCTTCGTGCCGAGTCCCCTGGTCACGTTGATCCAAAACAGGAAGAGAGGGAAAAGGGGGGGGGGCCAACACTGCCTTGCTCCTCCTTTGTCTCGAGCCCAAATGTGCTCTTGACCTTCTCTTTGAGCTGCCTCGTCTCTCCTAGATGCCGTCCTCAGTAGGAGGCCGCGAGCTGCCGTAGACTGCGTCGCTGACCGCCAAAGTGTCATGCAGGAGGGTTGATAACCCCTCTCTTCGACTGGCCTTGACTGGCAGCCTTCCCAGATTCCCAGAGTTGACGCGACGGCGACTGGAGGTAGCCGGCTTCCTGCACCTCCCTGGGGTGTCTAGCTGCAGCTTAGCCTTCTCGGTCAGCCATCGGGGACTTGTATGGTTCCGCTCTCTAAGCCAAACCAGGTCCTGGAGAGACGCGACTAGTTCCGCGATCCTCGAGCTTCGTCTTGGTGCGAGCTGAGCGAGCGAGACAACTCCGCTCCTTCGCCCCACGATCTGGCCAAATTTTCTTTTATTCCTTGAGGCGCATTGCCACACGATATCGCCAACAAGCTCCTATTTTCTTTGACCAAGTCCCCATGCTCCGACATCCCCTCAGAGAGCCAAGATAACACAGAGACTGTCAGCATGCCCAGAACCCCCCCCCCCAGAGCAAGCTCGCGAGCTACTGTACTGTACCCCCTCCCTCCCCTGGGATCCCCGACCAAGGAACTCCATCCTAAAAAAGTGAGCTCCTTACCAATCTACACTCGTGTTGGCCGGCCCCCCATCTTGAGCCCGAAGACCCTCGCGCTCCACCCCTCCTTCTGGGAGGGGCATGCCGAGGAGAGCTAACAAACTTTTCGCACACTACCAATGGGCCTTTGGGGCGCCCACGTCCGCTTGGCGCCGGCCTCGTGTGAGGGAGGTGTCATGTTTAGGCTTGTTTGCCGCTCACTCGATCGTCGGCAGAAGAGCCTTAGTCGTAGCCTAGCTGCTCATTCGTCCACCCAAAGTCCACCCCCTACCCCCTCCCTACCCATTGCCTCCATTCCAATTCCGATCCATAACCACCAGCACCAACAGGAGAGGCGCTCAGCAGATGAGTGGTCGCAGCCCGGCGGCCCAGGTTTCAGCGATTAATTCTAGAGACGCACCCCCCCTGCTCCTTCCCTTGTCCCCCTTCCCAATTGCTGCGGGGCCTTGACCCGAGAAAGATTATCGAAATGTCGTCCCTCTTCCCTTCCATGCGGGCATCCAGGCAAGATGAGTTCGATAGTTAGATGGTAATATATCTAATAATACCTTGCGGGCCTGGGCCTCCCGCATCCCGGCGGCATCTCGCCCGTCGTCACGCCGCTCCTGCTCTCGCCGCGCGACGCGTTCTCTCACCTGCCTCGCCTAAATACATCAAGCCCACCGTTGTCCAAACCCAGCAAAGCGAAAGGCCGGCCGTCCCTTGCTCTTTCTTCCACTCTGGGGATGCGCGCATATTCGCGCCACGACACAGGGCAATGGGCCAAGACACTTGGCCCCACGCGCGCCCGGGTGGTCCGGCGGGCTACGCCGGTGTGGGCTCCAGTCTACCGATGCCCCTCCTTTCGCAATGAGTTCGCCGCGCCTTGCCCCTCCACCACCGATGTTGTCATCGCGCGTGGGCGTTACGGGGGCGCTGGGCAAGATCGTGGTCGCATTGGAGTCACATGACCCCATCCCCTGGTAGCTCTGCCAATGTCGATGGAGCACGTCAATACCCGCGCCCCATATTCAGACTCAAACGAGGACCTGCGGTTGTAGACCCCTGTCTGCTGGCTGAGATCGCACCAATGGCCCGGGTGCTAGATCATCGACAGCACGCCAACTTGGCTTGCCAATCGCTGCCATCCCGCTAGTTCGCCTTGCTCGCCTTGCGACGAGGGTGTTCCCTCTCCAGATGCGCAACTCTCGGGTGCAGCCGGGCTAGACAGCGAACGCCGCATAGCTACCTGGGTATCTACGCTCCTAAACCGCTGGCCTGCCCCTTCGGCCTCTAAGCAGAGCAGAGCTCTAGATGGTCGATTGGTGGCAGCTGCGAGCTCTGAGGTGGGCAGGCGTAGTGCATCCCTCTAGGAGAAGACCCTTGTGCACCGATTCCGCCAATCAGTATAAGCAGCATCAGTCGATCGTCTTAGACGGAGCCGAAAAAGATGTCACCTGCGAGGCCAGCCAAGCTAGATGCGACCAAGAGCTGGATGAGAATTGGCACTGGAAGACCCCGTGATAGCGGGATATTGGCCTTGGCATTCTCGCTCCCGTGTGTCGCGGGGAGAGCCTTTCTCGGGCAATCCCCCCGCTGCTGTCGGTGCTGGGCGAGCTGGGCAGTCCCCCCGAGGCAAGTAAGTGATCGACGTAGGGCGTGGGGGTATCTTGGCCGCGGCAGCTCGACCTAGTCAGGAGTGAGGGAAAAGGGCCTTGGATTTGTCCCTCCTCGATAGTCCTCCCAAACACGGGAACGGTTAGTAGCATAGGGCCACCCCTGTACGGCTAGAGACCGTCTCGACTCTAGCTACGCATATTTCGATCATGCGAGGTGAGTTGCCCGAGGAGTGGCTAGGCGACCCATGCCAGCGTCCTTGGCTAGGGTCAGACAGAGGATACGCAGAGGTACGTAATCTGATTTCGGGCGGGACGATCACAGGAACATGTCGGCTACCTGTTCCACCTACCGCATTCCAAGCTCCCAGGCCTGGCGGGGCATGAGCCATCTCTTGTACTACAGGCCAATGCGATCATCGGGGAAACCAACCACGGTAGGCGGCAGTAAGCCAACTTTTGGAGGATCATGTACAGGTCGTATATTGGCACAAGGAGGGGGAGCTAGCTAGCTAGCGACGAGCGAACCGGTCCACAAGATCGCCTTCCCAGGGAAGGACCGAGAGAGAGAGAGAGAGAAAAAAACACACAGAAAAGCTAGCTAAGGGGTCGAGCAAAGCATGAAAAGAAATGAAATGGGCGGCTGCCCCCCCAAAAAAGGAATGCGAAGCGATATACTCGTACAAAAAACAGCCATTATCCATCTAACGCCTCCGGGCGGATGAACGAACACCCTTCCGGAACTTGGTCGGGCTTGTCTTCTTCTTCGACGACGATGTCGGGGGCGTCCCGTGTGGTGACGCCGTGATGGTCTCATCGTCAACGTCAAACTCGAGACCCTTGAGCCTCTCCTCATCCATGTCACTAAGCTCTTCGCTTGAGCTCCGGGCGGTATCCCTGCCGCTCCATTGCTCAACCGCTGTGGTACCTTCCAGATCAAAGCCTTTTAGATACCAATGCAAACCACCGTCGCTGAGAACATCCGTCTGGGCTCTGGACAGACTACCATTGGACTGGGGAGGTGTTAGAGGCCCAGAGTTCGGCGGGTGGAGGCCGGGGCCAAATCCATTGATGGCCGGTGGAGAGGCCGAGTCTTTCTGGCGATTCCCTAGTTGGTTCTCAGCGTTCTTGCCGTTGGCACCTTCTCCGGCCACAGAGGCATTGGAAGAGACGATGCCATTGACCTTGGCGCTCTCCTCGGCCTCGGATGTGCCGACGTCAATGCTTCGTTCCCCCTCAGCTTTCGTATTGACCGCTGTCGCTTCGACCTCTTCGTCATCGAGTACCTCGCCTTCGGCATCTCGCTCATCGTCGAGGTCCCGGACTATTATCTGAGCCTCTTCCGGAGCATCGGTCATCTCCACATCCTGGCTAGCTCTTACGGCTATGTCATCCTGAGACACGGTGATGGTCCGTTGGCGCAGCTCGAGGCTGGCATCTAGCATGGCCTCGAGCTCCTTCTGGAGGTCCTCGAATGCTTTGCTTATGATGTCCGCCTCATCCTTCAGGGCAATTTCTAACTGCGGCTGAATTGCCCGGAGTATTCTCTTGCCCAAACGCTTCCGGTCTCTGGCCTCGGCGTAGTTAGTGCTGTTCTTGCTCGGCGACACGTCGACAGCTTCAAGCCTCATTTCGTCAGCCACAGCCGGCCTAGATTCCGTATTGATGCCGATATTGATGATCTCGCATAGGTCAGTTGCGAAAGCGAGCGTGGTGGTGTAATGACGTTCCTCCAGCTTGTCCTGGAGTTTCGTCAAGCCCTCTTTGAAAACATTTTTGTCCAACCTGAAAACCTAGTTAGCCAGCCTCGACGGCCCAGTGTATGTGTTCTCAAAGACTTACGCAAACGCCTTTTCGATGACAGGCAAAAGGAGCTTGGAAACCGGGAAGTAGCAGGTATCGACGAAGTCCTGCTGCATCTCGGCAGCCGAGAGCTTGCTTGCTTCCCGCTTGACAACCTCTTCGGAAAGTGCCTTGAGCTGCTCGAGGTCCTTGATCAGGTTCTTTGCAAACTCGATTCTGCGCACGAGGCGGGTCTTGCCAGAAGGGCCCATAGCCGCGAAATTGCGGCGCGTGAGCTCCATAGAGGAGAAGGTCTCCATCTGTAGCTGCAGCCGCTTGAGGAGAGCAGCGCCGCGACGCGCCTCACGCTTCAGCGTCCAGTACCGACAGGCTTCGGCAACAAACTCCTTACGCTTCCGTATGGGGAAGCGTTGCAGTGCACCTTCGACTAGGTCATAGACAGCCTGAGGAATAATGGGCGCCCCTGAGGGCAGCTTCCACATCGGCTTCTCGGGCACACCTTTCTTCTTGTCACCCATGGCTGCTGCTGACATTTTGGCGCCCGTCAGCTGCGACTCGTCTGGGGGATGCTCAGTAATGGCGTTCTGATGTGATGCCGCCATCTGGGCCGCGGCGGTGTGACTAGGGGCCCAGATACGGCCCCTCATCGTCCGCTTGTAGAAGCGCTTGGCTTCTCGTGTAGCCATGCTGACCGAATGCTCCTTAGAATAGTCGGGAGGGCAGTGCTTGTCGCAGAACGCTTTCAGGGCGATAGTACCATCCAGCACAGCGAGGGCTCCTTGGCTGTTCTTCATCTTAAGGTACAGCTTGCTCCGCCGTGCGCAGGTTACATGAAAGGCCTGGTAGCAGCTTTTGTTGGAGCATTGAATGCAGGCGCCCATGCGTTGGTTACATATGTAGCACGTCAGCCTCCAGCGGGTTCTGGGCACCTTTTCCACCTCCATGACCGGTTCCATGAAGGTGTGGTTTCCAAGAGAGACCTCGGGTATCCACATGGCACATAGGAGATGGGCCCATTTGGAGGAGTTGGTCTGCTTGAAGGCCCCGTCCGTGTTCGGGCAGAATATGCACGTCTGCCGTGTCATCAGTCAGGAGAAGCTCGAAGACCCTAAAGGTGATTTTGTAGATAGGGGATTAACTTACTGGGATGCCTCGCCCGATAAGTTGACACTTTCGGCAGAGCCACTGGCCCTCCGGGATGAAGGGAACGCCATAGCACTCCTGGTGGACTGCCAGGTCGCAGCCATCGCAAAAGACGATCGCATTCGTGTTCTCGCAGTCCCCATCGTCGCAAATGGCACATTTGCTGTCCTGCTCCTCGCCCGCCTGCGGCTCGCCATTAACGGCCGCAGCTGAGCTCGATCTCGGACGGTGGGTTTGTGGGGGCTTTGGATTGGGCTTGGGTATCCTCTTCTCCAGTGCATGCCACTCCTTCTCGATCTTCGTGATGGTAATCTCGAAGACCTCGCGGGTGATGAGCTCCAGCTCGCCTGCCTTGCGCTGGATATTGAGTTTCTCCAACCACATGTCGTCCTGCTCATCCATGTCATACTCCACCCGGCCGACTATGCCAGCGGTGTGCTGTATAGCATCGCCATCTGTCTTGGAAGCAGCAGCTTGGTCATGCTCATCATCTCCGTTCCCGTCTGTCGCCTTCAGGAGCATGCGATCAGGCCGAATGAAGTTGTCGCTCTCTTGATAGCCCACGTTCATCATCGACTTGTCTACATATCTCGCCTGGCCGAATGTCTTGCTCTCAAACAGCAAGATGCGGTCCGTCCTGCGGTATGATGGCTGCTTGAGATCCAGCCGCTCCTTCGGCGTTTGGTTATGAATGGGGAGGACCTTTGGTGCTCGCGGCGTTGCACCAAGGTCGACTTGCCGAGTAGCGTAGAGCGACACGGAGTCTCGCGCCGGCCTCACTATGCGCCTTCGGCTCGGCGTGTCAAGCAGCCCAAAGGATGGCTTCCCTTGGGTGGGGGTATTTCCGGTGCTCTCCAAGGCCGGTTCTTTGGTCGGAGTGCTCGTTCCGTTGAAGGGCGTTCCCGTCATCTGTGCCGACGGTGTCGGAGGAACAGATTTTACGGTACCGTCGATGTCGTCGGCAGAGTAGACCATGAAGGTTCCCTCGATGTCAAGGTTGGGGTGGAACTCCTCCCAGCCTCGTTCCTCTCGGGGCTTGTATCCTTCGCTCTGAACGACAGCGGCCGCGACGGCTGCGGCAGAGCTATATTGCATATCGTCATGATCGTCTCTATTAACAGCAGTGCGAATTCGTGTGCTAGGCTCTCGTCTCGGGTAAACGGTCGGGGTGGGGTTGGCGGCGCGATGGGAGCGTGGCGGGCGGACGGTAGTGGATGAAGCGCTCGTGGCTGCCGGAATCTCGATTCCATCTTCGTCTACGAAGCGCCCTCCACCGCCGGGCCCGCCTGGGATGTATCTTCTCTTCTTAGGAGGAGGCTCTGACGCCGCCGCATCGGTTGCTTTCCTGACGCGACCCGAAGTCGACGCGCCGCGCGCACGGCCGCGAGGACGGCCCACAGCGGCAGGCCGCGGTGTCGATGGCGCCTGTGCCATCAGTTAGAAAGCGTATCGCGTGCTTCCGCGATAAATGTTGATGGATGCTGTGGTGGCGAGGTAGGATCACCGCGTCGTGGATGCGAAACGAGGGGTCGCTCGATGGAACCGGGGCCCACGCTTGCTCATTTGATAGTTCTGTCCAGCTAAGATGGAAACCACGATAGCTGGAGCAGAGACCAGACGTGAGGCTGTTTGCGGCGCCCAGAGAGGGGAGTTGCTGGCAAAGGTGGTCGACGTGAAGTCCAGGCGAATGCGAAAAACACGCGCGACGATGGGGTGAGGTTGACCTGTCTGAACCGCGCTTACGTACTCCAATCACCATCTGCGCGGCGTTTAGAAATCCTGCGCTTGTGTCGTCAAGTGGGGCCTGCAGACCCCACTACCCGGAAAAGAAGCCGCGCGTGGCACGAGATTCACTCATCGGGGATGCCTCGCTTCTTGGCCTTCGAGTTGGGGATTTCAGGCACGAGGAGAAGGAAGGCGCATCTGTGTTCGGGCTTTGGGAATTTTTGGTATAATAAAGAGGTGCAAAGCTCGACCCAAGGGACTGAGGACGTTCCAACTCGACAATGCCATTTATTTTGTCTTTGCCTAGTCCAAGCCCTGGCCGTTTGAACGATTCCCAAGGCCCATCTTCAATCGTGGATTGAGAGGATAGTAGTATTGCGCAGCCAATCAGGAGCTGATCGCATTCCCCAGAATCTTGACTCGACACCTCTTCCCACATGCATCCATTGACACCCCGGGATGCCCCCTCCTTTTTTTTAAACCTCCCCTCCCTACCTCTCATACGTGACCTGCCAACCCGCCTGCTCGAGTCAGACGCTGTTGTCCAATTGACCTGCCCCCTACTTCTCGTCCCTCCTGCCCATCGGTGTATGCTCCCGTGGCCTAAGCCTTTGTTTCTCGGGCCTATCGTCGGCGTAGGACCACACCCCTCCCCGAAAGCTTCATCGGCCGATCGATTGGTAGCATTGGCGCCACCTTAAAATGAGCTTCGTTCGCGGCATCTCTGTCTCTCTCGCGCACGTGCTGCCCTAACCACAGGGACTATCTAATCCTCGGTGTCTCTACAGTGCTCTTTGGCGATGCTTTTTATGAGTACAATGTTGATTGCCTGACTTTCAATACGAAATAGGTGCTCTATACTGGATCGAATCTGCAGTCCGACTTACAAGCTTCCAGAATGCTTACGGGCGGCCAAGCCCGCTAAGGTCTTTGCAAGGGTCCCGTTTTGCAGAAGTGTTCTAGCCACAAATCGACCTCTATGACAGGCAAGACTGAGGATCGCCGCGTTCGGTGGGAAGAATTACTTGAACTCTACTCCTCAGGTCAATGAAATCAGCGATCAGGACCTCCATGTTCATTTGTGAATCACCAGCTTTAATCCGCACCCTGCTAGCGAGCCAAAAACCCCCAGAGTGTTGCTGCCTTCGCTAACTGGCATTTTCGAGGCTCGTTGCCATTCTTAGCAATAGCGCGGCTTCGGCCACCCCTTGGAAGCGGAATCTTTCTGGCTCCGTAACAAGGTCTTTGTGTGTTAGTACACAAAATTGAGCCCACAGCAATTAATACCCTCGTTCCTACAATATTCATACCCACGGGGAAAGCTACCATCCGCCTCTCCACGAGGTTGGAGAACTCGGCTTGTACCCGCAGCGGCATCGACTGCAGGCATCGACAATTCGTTTAGCGGAAACCGAGCGCTATTGGTAGCTTTCTACCCGAGACAAATCACATGGACAATTCATTCGACCTTAGCCAGCGTCGTGGTCCCGGCTCTAAGGCTATCGGTTATGGTCTCGGCCCTGGGGTTATCGCGTAGAAACGGCTGCGCCGGGCTCGTCATTTTGGTGGTCCCATTTAGCGAGCGGAATGGTGAGACGCTTACCTAGCGGTTTGGTCGGCCCAGGAGATATCACGATCCAAGAAATGGCCCACGTGGAGTAGGGCGTTACTTACTTTGGCCGGAGAGGTCCACGCAGGTCTGCGACCTACGGTTTGCGTTCCAACCTGGGCGGGGAATGGTGCGAGGCCGCTTCTGAAGCGTTCTTCATCCAGTTTTACTGCACATACAATTTACCCCCTGCCTCTTTTTTTTTTCTTTTTTTTTTAGCTTAGTATGAGACAAAACCCAGCCAGATATGAGGGCTTGAAAGCTAGTAAATGGTTCGGTAGGCTTGTTACTGGCCCCTTTGGCTCTCTGTTGGCCCTGTAAGCTACCCGTATATACGTTAACTACTTTTCTTATAGCCTATAGTAGAAAATATAAAGACGGTAGCCTTTTAATTCCCATAGCTAACAAACAAGCGGGGATTGTATTGTATTGAGAGGCGGCTCGCGATGAGTTCAGCGCTTGCTGTGCCGAACTCGGACGCCGGTGGGCCCCGAGAATCTCTTCCCGCCCCTAACTCCACCTGCGAGGGAGTTCTCGGATGCTAGGGAGAAAACGAAACGGAAGCAAGACTTATGCAAGTTCTCTCGCGAGAACTCGCTTCCTGCAGCAGGTGTGGATCTGATCAAGGTACCTCTGCTCCATATCCCCGATTTTTTAGTGCGAAGGGTCCATCCAAGAGGGGTCCAGCAACGAAGGGCAACGGCCGAAACTTTGCGAGCTTCTCGCGGGGTCACCCAGAAGGTTGAAGTAGGTTGGAGGCGAGATTGATACAAAGTTGCAAAGAAAGTTTACTCATGAACTTACCTTGAGACAAGATTGGCGCCAGCACATGACCATAGGCGTGACGACAATGAGCACGCACTAGAGCTTGTACGAGAACATGCGATGCATGACCTAGTTGATGACTGATAGTTTGTAGGTAAGGGAAACTAAACGTGCAAAATACAGAACTGCCGGCGAGCTTTCGTGGAAGTGCGGGCTAGTGGTTGCCTTCCTCGGCCTAGGCTTATATTAGCGACCTTGTTTACGTGGCGAGCAAAGGAAGGCAGTGTAGGAGATGCCCAAGGAGGTTCGAAAGACAACCAGACGGGGACTTTACTGGGGACGATGTTCAAGGCGAAACAAGAGATACCCCACGGTATCTCGTCTCTCAATTCCTTTGTGTCTGTGTTTCTCTCTTCCTCTACCGCCGCACAAGCCGTCTTTTTAATACAGAAAACCAGCCAGATGCCACCGTGATCTGGGAAGCTGCTAGCGTGGCATCCCAACCGCCAGCGGGAGCCAACATGTCTGGATCAGCCATCTACGCGCCACGCGGAGAAAAAAAAAGACCTAGACACCCGGCCGCTAAATGTCGTAGATAAATCCTGTACCATCCCTGCCGGGGTCGTCATGAGGAAGAAAGGAAGCGAAATGTTAACGACGAGTCCTAGCCGAACGCCGTATCTGTGTTCCCTGTAAACGCCAAGTACGCTATGCTCCGTGATATCTCAAATGCCAAAGACAAAACCATGATTCTTGGAAAGAAAAAGAGCAATAACACATGTATAGATATGATGAGGTGGGTATTGCCTTGTGACGAAAGGCATGTTGGTGGCTGGTGGGCCTGCCAATCGGAAAAGGTATTATGCTCAGAAAGCGTAGGTGTTGGGTGGGTATCACAAGTAATTCAACCCAAGTAATTCAACCGAGAGTGCGGCCACTGTGGATGGCCTGCACGGTGGCGGCTCTGGGAGTTGTCGAATTAGCATGGAGGGGGTTGGAAGAGACGAAGGCTGTTGGGTGTGAGGTATCCCAGCTTTCTTCGGCGAGGACGTGAAGGTAGTTGTCACCAATCTTGTCACGCAGCGCCTCGATTTTGCGGCGATACATCTCGCCACCGACATCCCATTCCTGGCTGCTCGGCCACGTATTCTGGATGGTCTGAGTCTCGCGTGAGGAGTAGATCGGCGACAGGGGCGGGATCATGGACGTATCAACCCTTGGGATCTCAGGCAGTTGGGTGTTGGGAAGTGGGCTCTCCCCTAGAATGTTGGCGCCAACCTTGGGGGTCTCAGGGCTATGAGAAATGCTGTAGTGACCGCTCGATGTCGCCGGCATCGAAGGGTCACTGCTCCCATATCGCTCAATAGGCTGGGCGTGAGGGATGGGATTCTCATTGGTGGCAAGATCCACAATGCGTCGCTTGGGGGCTCTGCGACGGCGAGTGGAACTCGTGTTCACCTCGCTGTTGGTAGTCTTGGGAACTGGCCGCTCCTTGCGGAGGACGGCAGGCTCCCGTGGCGCATCGTAGATAATGGCGGGCTTGCTCACGTCGATGGCAGGCATCTCCTGTGGTTGGGGCTTAATCACAGGGACGGCGAGGGGCTCAGCTACCCGATCGACGAGGTATTTCTTCTCCGAGTAACTCGGCCCTGTGCTGTCAATTGTGATGTCTTCGGTATAACCTGGGGTTCTGCGGAAGAGGTTGAATATCGTGATCCGGTAATCGCGATGAGTTCGAGCGAAGGGATTGCCCTCCACATAAATCTCACGGATTTCCGGCAGGCCAGTGAGACGTGCAAGCTCAGTCGGGTCAGTCAGGCGGTTGTCACGAAGATCGAGCCTCTCGAGTGGGTAGAGCTTCTCTATTCCGGCGAGCGACTGCAATCTGTTGTTCCTCAGGTTGATGGCCGTAATGGCCGGCAGGGGGTTCCTAGTTAGGGAATGGAGTGAGTCGATCATGCAATTGGCCAGGTTGAGAGCGCGCAACGCAGTCAGGTTGGACAGGCTGTCGGGGATCTGGCTGAAGAGGTTCGAAGAGAGATCAAGCGAGTACAGCGTGTTTGACAGGGGCGACAGGCTGTTGGCAGGGATCGACGTCAGTGAGTTGTCTGCCAGACTCAGGTGCCTCAGGAAACGCCACTTGGACGCAGGCAAGATGCGAGCGCTGAGGAGGTTGGAAGAGCTGCCCCTCTGGTGCCACGAGTCGGACAGACTCGAATGGGAGCTGCCCGAGCCCGAGCGGCGAACCTTGTATGAGCCTCGCATATTCGAGGAGCCATTGCGAGAGCTAGTGGGACGGCGCGGAGAATGGCTCCGCGGTCGGGTCTCCTTGGACGGCGAGGAAGGCTCGTCACTATCACCTCTTGGAAGCGAAGGGCGTCGACCGTCCCTGGCGCTGTCGTCATCGTGATAAGCGTCCAGCTCGCTGTTGAGCGAGCCTATCGGCAGATCAGAGGTCGACTTGCGAGCGTCAGGGGACCCGGGGGCCGAGGTCGACTTCCGCAGTTCAATGTGCGGCATGGTCGGACTTCTCTTGGGGCTCACTGAGCCACCCCAAGGGACGGTGGGAGACACCTGCGTCTTGGACGAACGCCTCCGCCGCTTGTCCATATCATCCAGCACGATATCGATCAAGACGTCTGCGGGATCGTCCAGGCCGGCACGCCTGATTGTAAGGCTACGGAGCTGGTCCGCAAGTCTGTCCCAACCGAAGAACTGTCGGAAGTCGATGTCGGTAACCTCCAGAGCCTGCACGTTCTTGAAGACGTAGAGAGGAACAGCAGAGTCGAAGGGGAACTCCTCGTAGCCTCGAATGAGCCGAGCCCGCCAGTCTGGAGACAGCTTGAGGCAAGGAATCTTCGTGAAGGAAGAATACAGATACTTGAGGTCGGCTTGGATAGCCGCCTTGTGCCTCTCGGTGCGCGCAGCTGAGATACTGGAGCCGATGCCGAAGCTAGCCCAGAGAGCAGACATGCCAGACATGACGCTTCGGATGCTGGACACGGAACGTATGGACACGGCATCGGAACCGCGGCTCTTGGACCGCTGGGATTGGCCCAGGAAGGACACATAGTTGGCCGATGTTGTACTGTCATGGAGGTTCTCCAGGCGGACAGTCATCGGCCCCACGGGTATGCCCAACTCTTCAAAGCGCGAGAGCAAGTAGAACAGGTGGTGGGGAGTCAGAGCCAGTTTCGCAGACTTGACGCTGTGGGAGGTGAAGCTCAGCGTGCCGAGGGACAGGGCTGCTGCGAGAGTGCTCGACGTCGAAGAAGAAGTCGAGGGCCGTTCGGGGACGGTCGGGGAAGACGCGAGGGGGACCGTCGATACGGACGAGACGCTCTGGGAGGAGCCATGGCGAGGAATATTTTGCCTCTTGAACTGGAGCGCATTCGCAAGGGCCTTTTCGTGGGTGCGCACGAATGTGGCCAGTTGCTATGGACAGGCGTCAGCCTGGACTGCGCAGCAAATGGTCGTCCGGAACAGGATGGGCTTACCTTGACGAACAACTCCCCGTCTTCCGAATCCATATTTAGAGAGATGAAGGCATTAGGTCGGGAATGCAAAGGAGTGGATTTGGTCAAAACTCAAGCCGAGATGGCGAGTATAAGTCGGGAAGCAAAGCAGAGGTAGGGTTGTAAACCTCTACGCTCACAGCCTTGCTGCGTCGGATTCCCGTGGCGAAGAGTCTGAGCAGTAGCCTAAGTGGTGTCATGGGTTAGTCGGTCGTCGCCTGAGGTCACAGAGTACGCAGCGGGCGAACGAGAAAAAAAAAACTGATGGACCCTTGACAGAAGGAGATGCGCTACGGAACTCGTTTCCAGCCCGGTTGCGGCAAGACTTTTGCCAGTAGTGAGAGTTTGGATCCGAGACTGGGGGGCGGTAAGAGGGCCTGTTTTGAAGGAGTTTATCGGAGCTCAGGGTCGCCGGTACGGTGGGCAGTCGCATGCGGGGCGCCGAGGAGCAGTATGACGGCGGCTAACAAAGACCTTGTTCCAGTCCCGACGATTTATGTCTTGCGATAAGGTGGGCGAGGGACAATCACAGTGGTTTGGGCCAAGGCGCCACCATTGCCGGTGCTTCGCCGTTGATATCAGGCCGTGGTGCTTCGAACTTGCCCGTCGGGTCCGTCGAGGCCAGGTTTTCTCGTCACAACAGCAATCATGTCTCGGGTCGAGGGCCGACCACAGTTTTCAGAGGAGAATTGTATTGCGAGCAGCATGTGTTTGGCGTATGTGCGAGGAGGGGGCGAGATCGGAGGCTCGGGCGGGAGGGGCGAGGAATGAGCAACACACATCACGCGCTGAGAACTAGCAACAGTCCGGAGGCAGAGATATTTCGATTGGCCGATCACCAGACGCCGGCGAAGAATGTCTCTGGTACTGTTGTCGTTGTCGCCATGGCGGCGACAGTCGACATGTTCTTGTTGTTTTGGTCGGGGGGTTACGAGAGCAAGGCGAGAGAGCCAGGCACCATGGGAAAAGGCAACAACAGGACAGAGCAGGACGACGGCGAGTGTAGCACCCAAACAACAAAACACGCACAATCAAAACGGCTTTCTCTAACCCACGGCCACCCGAAAACGTTGGAAAAGGAGACAAATGTACTCACCAATAAACTGCACTGCACCGCTTCGTTGAAGACCGACGACCGACCCGACCAAGGAGCGGATCCGGCCCTTTAAAAACGGAGGGATCGCAAAGAGATAAGCGAAACCCAGCAGCTCGACGATCGTGTTGGATACACACGACCGGAGAAGAAAGGGGGAGGGATAAGAGGGAAGGAAGGGATCCGGGAAGGTGTTTTATGACTCGAGAGACAGCAGCCTGAGGAGAGCGATTTCTCGACTCTCTCACTCTGTCGTCGTGGCCGCCGCTTGCCTCTGCAACTGCAACCGCGGAGGGGAAAGGAGAAGGGGAGGGAAGGCTGTGGGACAATCGGGGGCGGACGGCGACTAGTTTAAGAGGGCGATAGCGACTTCCAAAGCGAGTCCACCCGGGGGGTAGGGGAGGGGGGGAGGCTTGGGGGGTGTGCGAGGGGTCCAGAGCGGCGGCACTAGCTGAGATTTGGGCGGGGTGGCCTGCCACTTCCATGCCAAATTCAGAGGAGGGTCGGCCAGGGTCCTTCTCTGTTCACACTGTCCACCCCAGTCCAATGCTCGTAACTGGCGCAGGAAATACTGCGTACCTACAGATCACTACAGATCATGTACCGCTTTGGCAAAATTCACAGCGACAATCCTCCAAGCCGTGGCGAGCCCATCAGCAGCCCCCGTCTCGGTGACAGTCTCAGCGTCGTGGTTTGGTGCGAGTCTCAGAGACAGCGATGCGCATGAAAGATGCACCAGCCTAGACGTGGTGCACGACTTCCAGTTACTTACCCTAGCGTGCGAAGATAAGAAATCGGATCTCGAGTCAGAGCGTGACAAGCTCGTCGGTAGTAGCCTCGAAAGCCTCGAATCATTGCCTCGTCGTCCGCCCTCCATTTCTCCTTCACCGTCATTTCGTCCCATTTTTGCCTTTTTTTTTTGGTTCCCTCTTCTCTCTCTCCTTTGCCCTTTCGAGAGAACCTTTCCGTGCTCGGCCACTACCGCCCGCCTCGCTGCTTCAGTAGCGCCAAAAGTCTCGAGACAAACTGCGGGCGAGGCGCCTGCAGCAGCAGCGGTGCGACCACCCCTCCTCCGCTCCCCATGTCCTGAGAGTCGAGACTGGCGTACCGGTACGTCCCCCCGTGCAGGTGCAGATTTGATCTTCGACATGGCGGCTCTGATAGGCCTTGAGGGGCGGCCACTTGCTGTCATCCGACCAATGGTGGCGCCCGGTGGAGGCGCATTAGGACTTGCAGCGCGCCTGCATGTCTCAACTGGCTGCTAGTGGTCAATGGGCCACCTGCTTCACATCGTGTAGCCGAGAAGCACTGGAGCAAGCGGACCAGAGCAGGTAGATCCTGTTCGACGCGCGCCAGAATCAGGATTAGGCCTGGGTGCTCTGGGAGCACCAGGCTTCGGCATTCCTGGCGCCAACCGAACGAACTCTATACGCGGGTGCAAATGGTGGGATGGGTGCTGGCACATGGCCTAGCAACGCAACGAGCAACGCAAACGAGGGAAGCATTCATATATCCTCTCTTGTCCCTGCTTGTCTGGATGCGACTGAGACAGCCCGTCGCCCGCTGACCGGCGGCGAAAGACACGCCATTTGCCTGCCCACCTACCAGAGGCGGATCCGCGAGTCGGCGGCACCAGGCATTGGGGGACAACCACAGTGCCCTATACTGTACGGGGTCCGTTTCCCGTTTGTCTGCCGAGCGGCCTCGCTAGCACCCCAAAAATCTGGGCCGAATCTGAAGCAACAAGCAGGGTCTTGCAGGGCCTGCCTGTCGGCCCCGTAGCGCCTGCAGTGCGCCTGGACGGCTCCCAGACGCTCGGCCGCCTACAGTACATACAGTACCCACGAAGGTCCTGGCGGGAATTGACGGGCAGGCAGTTGTGGCACCCAGCCGCACCCCCGACACCAGCAGCTATCATAGGGTGCGGCGAACGAGTCTTGTCGTTGTGCCTGAGCCGCAGGCCGGATTTGGTCGGATGGCCTCGGCCGCGCGCGCGCATGATGGCGTCAGGGTGCCGGCGATTGTTTACTTTTGGGCCCCGAGGTGTTGTTTACATCTCGGTGATTAAACCTGCAAAAAGGTCCTCATGCGTTGCCTGCTAGTGGCCATTTCCAAATTACAGGCATCGCCTAGGCTATATGGCGTCAGCCCGCTAGCACCATAGCAGGGGTACCTCCCAGGGTGCCCCGCCTGGCATCCGTGCGTGAGGGCATGGAGGCTGGCGAGCTGGTGGTCAGCTTCCTAAGCCAATTTGGGGGCCCGGATGACCCCAACAGCCACCACGGGTTCGTCGCCAGTCGCTCACGCTCTGCTCACGTATTGTGCCAAGTCTCGAGATGCTCGCCACTCTGCTCTATCGGGCGCAGGCGTTTCGGCGAGATACGCAAGCGTCTTCCGGAGGGGGGCTCACGAGTTTCGCCCGCCAGATCCTTCCGACGAAGAGGAGTCCCGAAAAGGGAACCCTGTCCAGCTCCTCATTTTTTCCCTTTCCCTTTTGATGGACCCAGCTAAGCCAGCTTGCCAGCGCCCGGAGCTCGATGGAGTCCGGCTGCGCAGCACTGGCCACGCGCTAGGATAAGCCCTGTAGGCGACCTGACCCCCAGCCCAAGTCCGTGCACGATTCGTCGACTTTTACCGCGTGGGTCAAAAAATAGCAACCGCCCCAAAAATCGAGCCTTTCTACTACAATACAGGTAATACCTACCTAATTCTTTCGCCGCCAAAAGCAGGCTGTCGTCCACAACAGCCATCAGCGTGGTCGCAGGGCACATGGAATTCCCAAGGCTGCATCGCCCGCGGCGCCACTGGCGCTGCCACACAGTGCGCACTGCAGCGATCTCTCTTCCAGAACGACCCGCCGGCTCTGCACTTCAAACAACACGACATGACGATCCGCGGAGGGGGGTTCGATTTTATCCTTGATTTTCCTCCAGCGGCCCGGTCGGGCCTCTTCCAGAGGCCTACCTTAGCTTCTACCGATCAAGAAAATGGGCCAGCCCGGGAAATAATAGCTATTACTACCGCCGTAGTCGACAGAACAAAGATCCAATGCCGAGACCTAAAGGACCGTCCTGGCATCAGTCGCATCTTGTGCGCACTTCGCATCGCTCCCATCGCGCATGGGAGAGCGTAGCACAGCTGCTCCAAGATGGAGCACTATTACGTCATACCTCCACACACCACAAGCGACCTCAGCTCGTGATTGGGATGGCTGGCGGACGTGGGCATGTCATCCTGCCTTTGCAGCATGGGCCTAGCCCTGCAGGCCTATATTTTCTTCACGACGGTAGCACGCTTGCGATGCCTTGTACCTTCCCCCCCCCACCCCACTTCACGACCTGGGAGGGTGTGAATCTTGCCCACGTCCAGTCGCCGGGCGTAGCTCCCTGCCCACATCAAACCCCGTTTCCGAGATGGCCGCTTGGCTCGCCTATCCCAGGTGACCAGTCACCCGACCTTCGCGCTAGGCCGCGTGAGGCCTGCCAACACTGGCCGCCGTCAGCCTCAGTTTGGAAGGGATGCGTTTCCCCAGGGTCCACGATCGACTGCATATCCCCCCAGGACGATGCCCGATGCCAACGTCACTCGGAGATGCTGTCGACTGCCGAATCCTGCAACAGGCATTGGGTTGGACCCTCAAAGCAGCGAGCGACCGGAACGTC
The DNA here is from genome assembly GCA_021432635.1 of Thozetella sp. PMI_491. Lineage (NCBI taxonomy): Eukaryota > Fungi > Ascomycota > Sordariomycetes > Chaetosphaeriales > Chaetosphaeriaceae > Thozetella > Thozetella sp. PMI_491. The sequence continues at coordinate 90,022 of MU270103.1, forward strand.
ACCGCGGGAGAAGAGCGGTGCTCGGCACAGGGTAATCTCTTTTTTACAATGTAGGGGGGGCAAGTGGAGGAGGGGACAGACCGATTTCTTGTATGCCCTCGCACGGCTGCCCGCATACATATTATTGCCCATGGGGTCTGCCGTATCTCCTCCCGCTCATCGGGATATTACTCGCATTGCAGTGACAGAGAAAATCTCTTCGCCAAAGGGTACTTTGTCCGACGTGAACTCTCGTGGGAAGCAGTCGGCTATCTGCATGTTCACCGCCTCCCTGTTGCCACTGCATACGATGTCTCATATAGTCCAGGCGCAACGGGAAAAGGCACCCCGGCGCTTTCTGAGTGGTCGGTGCTACCAAACGACCGCGGACAGGTCGACCGACAGAGTCACTTCTGGCCTCGGGGCCTCGGAGGCGAAAGCATCCAATCCCCATAGCGATTGATGCCGCCATCGGCTGGGGATCTAAGATAGATCCTTCCATCCCGCCCTTCCGGAGCAGCATTGCTGCTAGACATTCTTACCGGGCAAGCCGCAGAGGTACAGATACCCGGCTGCGCTTGAGGTCTCCCCCCCCCCCCCCCCCCCCCCCCCCCCCCCCCCCGGGGGATCCCAGGGTTAGGGTCTACGCTTACGTAAAATCGACCGGACCGGTAAAATAATAAATCGACCGGACCGGTCGATATATGGGACCCCCCCCCCCCCCCCCCCCCCGCGGGTCACCGGCGTCAGCCCTTTTGCGTATGCGCCTGTAGATGACTCGAACACCTCCTTCCTCCGGGGTGCTTTAGACGGCAGCCTCGATGCGTGTCCCCTACTTCCTACTTGCCACTACGCGGGACTCCAATGCAGCCGGCACTAGGCGGTGAAGTGCAGGGAGCTGCATTCGATAGCCTCCTCGAGAAAGGGCATGATAGCTATCGATATTCCTCCGCCTTCCACCTGATTGGGCCGCCTCTATCCTTCCAGAGTCTGGGACCGAGACACACCAGACACACATCCCAACGCTAAGAACTCAGTAGCAGATCTAGTCGGCGAGCCTAGTGTCTGGCCAGCCCGTCACGAGCCAATCTCGAACCCCGAAGGTGCCGGTGCGCCTCTTCCCACGACATCGTCTGCGACCGGCGCCCCGCCGCTCCGCGCGGTTGGTCGCTCTCGAGCCCGCAGAGGGCTGCCCGGCTCGCCCAGAACGGCCTCGAAGGCTACCTAAGCTACCTTTTGGGCCCATCCTGTCCTGGCGTCGCCACGACGGGGATCCGCAGAAATTTTGAAGCCTTGCAGGTCGTCTGCGACATCCCGCGCCCAATGATCGTCCCTTCGTTCGGCACAATGGGGTGGGCCGCCACTGCGACACGCCAGGAGTCCCAAGACAACCCCACCGCTGAAGTGCAGATGGCTCCTTTTTTTTCCCTCCTTTGTGTTCGTCGCGAGGGGTCCGCATCGACGTAATACCTATGGCTTTGAACTTGTGCCCCTCTTGGCCCGCCCCCCCCCTCTCTCCACAGTTCATATGCAGTTTGACGAAGTTCCCGAGACCAGCCGTTGAGATGCGATGCTGAGCCCCCCATCCAGACAACCTGCTTTGTCGTGGATTTTCACTTAGAAACCGTTTTAGGACGGGGGGTCAAGGCACCCTTCGAGTTCGGTCCGAGAGGCACTAAGACAGCGCCATCCGCGGCTGTCTCCAGATATTACTCTGGGGTGTGCCGATCCTGGTCCGACCAACCTCACGTCCCAGCCGTCTGTGCTCCCCCCCCCGAAGCTACCAAATGACCTGAGCTTTGGAGGGGCAGCAGCATGGCCATGGTCCAAAAGGGTCCCCCACCCCTCACCAGGCCATATAGCACCGTCCGATATGAATGGAAGAGTCGGCATGCATGGCTGGCGCTACCTGGGAATGGCAGCATCAGCCGGCCTCCGGATACGTTTCATGGGCCGACCTCTAGAGCGATAACCCCCTTCGCCGGAGTGCGACGCCTTCACCGCTCATCCATCGCGATAAAGCCATGCAAGAGGAGAGGGAAGAAAAAAACTTTCCCCTATGTTTGTGTGGGTGCGTATTTGTGGGTGCATGCGCGTGCGTAGCATCCTGGGCCTTGCCCTTTTGGCCTTTTGCTCGCAGCGCATTGCAGTAGTTGATGCGGTGCGATGGGAAGCGCATGGGAACCCCCAGTACTTCACCCCGGCATTCCTGGCCTCTTGTGGCATTCTGGCTCTCTCTCAGTCGCTGGACGAGCTGCTGCCCCAGCTGCTGGCCAACCTCGACAAGCCAATCCCTTTCGTTTCGGACGGCGGCATGCATGCTGGCTAATCGCCTCAGGACTAGAGGAGGGGCAGGCAGGGATTGGCAGGGATTGGCGCTCGATCTCGTGGGGGGGGAAAACTGCGGCCTCGCAAGCGGCTGGGCTGGCTGGGGGCCCTGCCCTGTAAGCCAATGATTGCGACAATTGTTTCGTCCTTGGCTGGCGCCGGCCCATTACGTACGCATGTGGACTCCAAGCTATGGATGCTATCTAAATCCTAAAATGCCTGTGACGGCTCGCGGCCGAGATGCCGTGTCGCTGGCGTCCGAGGCCCGCTGCCCCGGCCGCCCGCCCGCCATCGTCCGAGGACTCCCGGACCCGAGCCCGGCCACCGTCAGGCCGTGCACCTTGGCCTGCCGTTGGCCAATTTAACGTGGATAAGCAGCCTCCTCAAATCCTGCTCTTCTCCTGGCCCCGGGGCTCCGCCAAGACGGGTCGACCGGCTGTCTGTTGGTGGTGGGCGCCTGAGCCAAAGAGAGAAAAAAAAAAAGGATGCACGAAGTGTAAAAATGTAGCTGCCGAGCTTGGTACTCTGCGCCTGGGTGGACCAGCATCCCTCGCCCCCGCCGACTTCCCGCCCCTGAAATTGAGCCGGTGGAGGGATGCCGTTGGACTCTGTGCTACCTCGGCGTATGCTGTGTGAGGCCGTTTTGGCTGTGCGACATCGCAGCAGGCTGCTGTCCTGTCCTATCCTGTCCTATCTGCTCTCCCAAGGCCCATAGTGGCCCACTCGGAGACCAACCCAGCAAGCGCTCGAGGCCATCCGGCGCTCGCAAACCAGCACCGTTATCTTCCGTAGCATCGCACCGGCGCATGGCGAGTCGAAAGCCAAGTGCGCGGCTCCCATAGAGGGGGGGGGGAAGGAGCAGAGAAAGGTTTGGGGGGGGGGCTAGCGAAGTGCAACACGGTGCGTGTGTTGCTTGTCATGTGTTGCCCGCCACAACATGTCCCACACGCGATGCGGACAGAATCTTCATACGATGCCCCTTTGGGAGATGTGTGTTTGGTTCTTCGCTCGCATCGCCAACCTCCAATCTGCACTAGGCCGTTGCGAGCAGCGCTTCCTTTGTTTACTATACGCAGACCCACCCCAAGCCACACCCGTTGCTGCATTCCTTGGTCGGCCGACACCACGGTCGCAGGCTAAAGAGGCCCGGTGCGGTGTCTAGCGCCACCTGCGAGGCAAGCTACCCATCGCTTGCCCTCAGCTGTGGTCACAGAAAGTTAAAAAAAAAATTGTGAGGCGGACTGACCGCCACGACCGAAGCGTCTTCTTTAAACTTGATGTTCCCTACTAGCGTCTGGAGCCCTCCACACTTGGAGGGGGAAGCCGCCAAGTTGACCTGCAGCTGACAGCTGCCGTGGATCATTCTTGTTACTCTTGCGAGCTATGTTTGTCCCCCAAACCGGGCCTAACATCGGCGTGATGGCTTCTCGCACACCCCTGATCCCTCCTCTCCTCTCCTCCAACAGCTGCCTCTCCGCCAGTGCCCCTCTTGTGCCCCTCTACTACCCCTCTGCCCCTCTGTAGGAAAAGAAAAAGCCTTGTTCTAAATACTGGCCCTCGTCCACATACGTCATCCCGCCGGATGTGCAGGATCTTAGCCTCGAGCCCCGTCGACGACGCTTCCCCAGACTTTCGGATGTTGTTCAGACCGGCTGGCAGGCTGGGAAAGGGAGGAGTCGCGATCTAGTCTCCACAGTAACGCCGATTCACACCAGCCTTGTTCTACTGACGATAGGATGTCGATCTCTGTCTGGGCTTGGCGGCCCGTTTGGCACCGCCCTGGCCGGCGGCCGATCATTCCTCCTGACCGCTCCTCGAGATGCTCGGTAGGCAGCCTCGAGGAAGAAGCAAGCATGGCCCCAGCCGCGACAGCAGCCAACCGGTTCTTTGCCAGCCGGACCCGCCGTGTCCCCTCAACGGCCTCTGAGAACGCTCCCACCGGGCCTCTCGAACACCGCCGATCCTCGGCCGCAGGCCACGGCCCACGGCCCGAGAAAGAAGGAAGTTCAGGCGATAGCTTCCCCTCACCGCCACTAACGAGAGCCTCGCTGTAGGCTCTTGGGCCTATCGCACGCCCTCGGGAACAGCCTCACTTTTGTTTGTGCCCCTGGCCGGGGCAATACGTGCCTGAAAATCCCTCAGAGGCTGGGGCCGATTTGCACAACAAAGCTCGATGTCACACGATCTGAACCTGCTGAGAAATCCGCAGGACGCAGGCATGCAATTGGTGAGTTCTGAGTCACGCTCGACGTGCCGGTGGTCTGAGGTTGAGATCGGCTCAGTTCGCTTGGCTCTGGCCTGATACTCAGGCATGGGGGAGCAAGATGACTTGCCTAGCGAGTAAGCAAGCCCCCTAGAGTAAGAGCAGAGGCTTGAAGCGGTTCGCTGGGGGGTGGCGGCCATCACTTCGATGTGAGATACGCTTCCTCGGAGGCTACCGTAGAAGACAGCAGGTTGGTCGAAATTTTTGTCTACTATGTCGTAATCAACTTGCTTCTTTTTGTGATCTTCAGGAGCAGGACCTGCCTGGGTGCGTAGCGATCATCAACAGTGTAAATAAAGGTCGAGACCATTTGCGCCTCTGTTTAGCATACGTGCGTGGTATCAAGGACAAGTTTGCAAGCAGCCGCCTCGTCGCCAGATCCTCAAATTTGATATTTGATCACCTTATTAGCTTGTAGTCTGTCAGTTTCAGGTTGTCCCGAGGTGTTCTCTTTGCTTCATTGTAAAATTCAAAAATCGACGATGAGAAACTCAGAATCGTTTACCATCTGTGACAAGCACATGGGTGATGCCATGTACTTAGCGCTTGGAAACCTGGTTTTCCAAAAAATGAGCCTCCATCTGGAGCTCTGTAACTACAGTTAGGCGTTGTCATCGTGCATTTGGCGTCAAGGGAAGGATAGCCGCACACATCTAGGGCCGACGTTTTGAGAGGCATAGACTACTATTGCAGGACATATACACCGCGTCCCATCCTTCTAAAGACCACAGAGTGGTTCTATCTATGGTACAGCTATATACAGAGCAGAACGGGTAGGATGCGGTCCTAGGTCTCGTATAGGACCGGGTTATTCAGTCCGACTTCATCTCGTTCGGCCGCACTGCGACCAGCCGATCCAGAGCCCTCCCGTTGTCGAGGGCCCAGCACCCGTAGATGTCAAGCTTGTACTGCTCGTTCTTGACCTTGATCTTGGCGAATCCTTCTCCGGTCAAGGACCGCTGGATGCCCTGCCAAGCACCCCGGACGCCACGACTGGCGTCCCGGAACGGCGCCGTCATGATGTTGTCCATGGTGTGCTTCCGGGCGGCCTCCTGCCTCTCCAGCTCAGCACGCGCCATCTTGACCTGCTCCTTCCTGCTCAGGGGGCTGTCGCCGTGGTACAGCCCCTGGAATAGCGACTGCATGCGGAACGGCATTCTGACCTCCTGGGGTAGAGCCACGATCCTCTTAGGCGACATGAAGGGGATCACCCTTCGCACCGACACCTCGAGATGCACTGGGACCCTCGGCGCACCCGGCTTGGGCGTGCTGGTCGTCTTGAGCATGTGCGTGGGGACAGCCTCGATCGTCCGTACGATCCGCGATGCCGCAGCGACAAAGTACATGCCCATGGCGGCCATGAAGACGCATATTACCGCGAATCCGTGCGGCACCCACCACGCGATGTCTTCCGGAGGATGCAGGATGGACGCCCAGTAGTGGTACACGGCGTAGGTGACGCAAAAGGTTGCCGTGGTAAAGCTTGAGAAGTTGAACCAGAAATGTGACGGTGCCTCGTAGAGCAGTGTCTTGCCTCCCTTATCCGCGAGTTGTTGCGCGTACGAGACGATCCGGCCCTGAGTCGCTTTCCCTGTGCCATTGGCGGCGGCGGCTCGGGTCAGGCCAGCAGGACGGGCGGCTGCCCGAAATCGGGCCGCTGTCTGGAAGAATCTCGACGATATTTGGCCCCGAAGGAGGATTTGCGCCGGTCCGGGCTGCTGTGGTCCGCAGCGACAGGGGATCTTCTGGAGGAGGACCAGCACGTGCGGCCGAAAGCCCCTGAAGGTTGACATCTGAGTCGCATAAAAGGGTCAGAAGCTGCAGGGACGGGGATCAGAATAGAGTACGGCGTCTACACCAGGAACGTACCTTGACCAGCTTCGGATGGTGGTAATAGCTCTACGAGCAAGATCGCGTCGCGATGCCGAGCTTGAGAGCTCCCAACTTTTTTGCCGTTGGAAGTGGAGCCATCGACTTCTGGCCCGTGCAATGGAACCACCACACTGGGACAGTAGGGTGTGGCTGCTACAATCTATCCATATTTTTCAATATATGTTTATTGTACGAACCAACTAACATACTCACGCCGGCATCGAAAGACAGCTATTTCGCCGATGCGCAGCTCGCTTTTGTAGAGTATTTTCGTACAAGAATAATATAGATAACCAGGGCATGCGCCAGATGTGCGGGATTTTTTCAAGAATTGCCAAATGCTGGGCCAATTGCATTTCCTGCACGCAGTGGCGGACGCTCCTTCCAGCGCCGAGGGCGCCGAATTTCACGGAGACCGATCAAGTGGTCCAAGCTCAGTTTTTTTTGTCGGGTCCCCAACAACGTTTGGAGCTCTCCTCCCGTCCACCCCGAAACCGCAATCTACTTCGCCGTAACCCACCATTGGCGCCCGGCATTCCCTAGAAACCTAGGCCCGTCATGGCTTCCCTTGCGCGCGCGGCCGTCAGGCTGACTGCTCGCAATGCCCGAGGTGAGCACCCAGAGCCCAATCGTGGCCTCCCGGCGCCTCCCGGAGGCTCCGGCGCCGGCAGGAGACCACCCAATGCCTTTCTCGTCCCTGACCCTTCTCTCGCAGGCTTCCGGACGTCGAGCAGGGCCCTGGCCGCCCAGAACTTCACCATGCCCGCGCTATCGCCGACGATGACGGAGGGAAACATTGCCAGCTGGAGGGTCAAGGAGGGCGACAAGTTCGCGGCCGGCGACGTGCTGCTCGAGATCGAGACCGACAAGGCCACTATGGACGTCGAGGCGCAGGAGGACGGCATCTTGATGAAGATCATGCTGGGTGACGGCAGCAAGGGCGTACAGGTCGGCAGCCGGATAGCTGTCGTCGCCGAGGAGGGCGACGACATCAGCACGCTCGAGGTCCCCGCCGAGGAGCCCAAGCCGCAGGCCGCTAAGGAAGCTGCGCCGGAGCCCCCGTCACAGCCCCAGGAGTCATCGTCTGCGCCGGCCCCTAAGGGTGGCTCGCCGGTAGGCAAGCCAAGGAACCTCAAGTACCCTCTCCTCCCGTCTGTCTCCCACCTGGTCAACGAGAACGGCTTGGACGAGGCTGCTGTCAACCGGATCCCCGCCACCGGACCCAACGGCCGCCTCCTCAAGGGTGACGTTCTCGCCTATCTGGGTAAGATCAATGCCGAAACTCCCGCCAAGCTGTCGGCACGGTTCGAGCATGCGGCGCACCTTGATCTCAGCAACATCAAGGTCGCCCAGGCCCCAGAGACCAAGAAGGAGGCGGCCAAGCCGGCCCCTGTCGAGGAGGAGCCCGTGGAGGAGGACTCCTTTATCACCCTCCCCGTCACTCTCACCGCTGTCATCGAGCTGCAGAAGAAGGTCAACGACACGCTTGGAGTCTTCCTGCCCCTGTCCGAGCTTATCGCCAGGGCCGCTGATGTAGCCAACGATGAGCTTCCCCACCCTGTCGGCTACCAGCCTTCGGCCGACGAGCTGTTCAACCAGGTCCTGGGCCTCGACCAGACTAGCTCCCAGGGATCCCGTGGTTACTACCTTCCCCAGATCTCGGCCCTACCCCCTGCGAGCCTCCTGGCCCGGCGGCCGCTGGCCAAGCAGCCTGATATCATCGACATCCTTGCTGCCCCAAGCCGTCCTTCTGCCCCTAAGAAGAAGACGCAGCTGCTCTCGGGTGTCTCGACTGGTCCCAACATCTTCAGCCTCGTAGTACCCAAGACGGAGGAGAGGAGAGCGGAGGTCTTCCTGGAGAGGATCAAACTCATCCTGGAGAAGGAGCCTGGCAGGCTTGTATTATAGTCACACCCTTTTTCAAGTAAACGGTAGAGGCTTCGATGGACGGGGAACACAGAGGTATCACGCAGTGTTTGTTAAAGTAGGCAACCCGACTTGTTGAACGTGTTAGAAGTAAGATTAGAGAGACAAACCTAGGGCTCCCCAGACACCCTTCTATGATTAGTTCATTGTGACAGTTTTGGCACAGAGCTACACGAGTACGTGCTATAAAATATTTTATGGTGATAAAAACACGGGCAGACAGGGGCCATAAGACGGGGCGGTGGACAATAGTGCACTGTAGCTTTGGGCGCAACATGCAAACACGAAGCCAGATTTAGATTAATGACAAGGCTTTAAATAGGACACCAAGACAAATAACAGGGACATATACAATGCTTGCGCTTTGGAAATAATATACATATACAATATAAAAGGCATTAGTGGTTCAACGCGGCTACCCCCCTTTCCCGAACCCCATTTGTTCGTGGATGCGTACATGTGTACCGCCCGTCTTTCTTTGCTACACCATCTAGGTGACGCTTCTCGGCAATGTAGCTACTACAGCCCCGAAACAACCAATATCATCTGTAGAACGCCATCATTGCCCAGTCTCCGTATAAAACCCAGTCATGACCGTACGAGCTATGTACAGCTCTTCATTGCTCGTACCTTCTTCACCACGTCGCTGGGCCAAACGTCTGGCCTTCAGGAAGTACCACCTGGATCGCCGTGTCCTGTGCATCCATGGTCGAAGTCACTATATCGTTGCCCCACCAACTCGGGGGGTTGATGTTGTTGAGCGTGAAGGCGAAGAAGATGAGCAGCGTGCTGAGCGCAAGACCCAAGTCCAGACCGGACGAGGTGAGGAAATTGAGGCGGCTCCACCATGCGAAGTGACGCTTGCGGATGAAATACTGGAAGAAGAAGCCGACAATGCCCCAGGACAAATAATTGAGCGGCGTCGCGGGCGGGATTGCACCGGAACCACCAAAGATGACGGGGGCGATCAGGTACTTCAGCGGCGACTTCGGCCACTTCTTGGCGCCGAAGTAGAAGATAACTGGGACGATGGCGCCAACGCCGAAGAAGAAGAACAGACCCGAGTAGATCTGGCCCGGAGAGAAGATGCGGGCAGGGCCGATGAGACCCCAGATGACGGAGGCTGCCCAGCTGTTAGTTTACTTCGGCCTGCCAACGACCCCTCATCTTTTGACCCAACATACCAGAAAAGAAAACGCGTCCTCCTGGGCACGTGAAGTGCTCAGCTTGCTGCGGTGTGCAAACGTTCTTGATGTTGCCCAAGGCAAAGTTCAAGACCACGATCTGGATGAAGCACGAGAAGGTTGTCGCCACCACCTGCGCCATGAACATGGTGCGGGGTGGGATCTTCATGTAATGGCCGAATTTGAGATCGGAGACGAAGCTCAAGGCCTGAGACATAGTGATGTAGCCGAATGTCTTGAAGCTAGGAGGGTATTAGCATCCTCTACCGAGGTTAAAACAAAGAGGACAGTTCTGGCGGGGCTTCGAGGAAGGTCACCGGAGGAGTCTTGCCTGGTCCCAGGCGCGTTGCTGCACTGGGGGGAAGCTGACAGTGCGAGCAGTGCTCTTCCGAAACGCTACTCCCGGGACTCGGCACCACTGGAGACGCAACCTCGAATGCCACCAGACTTCCATGGCAGAATGTGAGCTCAACTCACATCATAAGAGCCAATGGTCGGCCGGGCTGGATGTAACCGAAGATGAATTCCGTCAGGACGTTGAGGCCAATCTGGTTGTTCGTAACGGCCTGGATGATGCCGATTGGCAGAGAGAAGCCAAACGAGATCAAGACGGCCAACAAGAAAGCCCACCATGTCAGGTTAGTCGGGAATGCCAGAATGGTGACGAAACCAAGACCGAGCATCTGCAATGCCCGTTAGCACTCCTACACACGAGCAGTTCGCAGAACGGAACTAGGCGTACGATGACGAAAAGTGACATGTACCACCATGTCGGCGCCTCCTTGTACTTCCTCATTAGTTTCATGTGAATGTCCGGCTGCTCCGTCGTGCTGTTCCTGTATTGTCTCCAGATCGTCTGCCCGTGGTGAAGGTACGTGTAGACAACCAGGGACGCAATAGCAGCAAACGAAAGACCGTAGGACATGGCAAATGTCGTGCTGACTCTTGTTAGAGCGCCGTTGCACAGTGCAGGTCAGGTCTAGCGGGTGGGATTTACCTGATGAAAAGAGGAGAATAGTTCTTGTATGCCTCCTCATTCAGGGTGAAATCGGGGGTGAGGATGCGAGAAACATTATAGGAAGAACCAGTGTTGTCGTACGTGGATGAGTCGCTCATTGGTAGGAACGGCGCATACCATGTACCTGTGTAGTGGAGGATAGGAGTCAGGAACATGAAGAAAAACACAACACCGATGAGGGTGTTGGCAATGGCATGCCTATTCCGAGGTCAGCGGTGCACGGCAGATATAGGATTCCGAGAGCGTTTACCATGGGGGAATCATAGGAGATCCGACGAATCCCGAAATCTGCGTCCAATCGAAAGTGATAGGAAGCATCGAGAGCCCGGTCGAGTATCCAAACAACTGGTTGACTACAGGGCTGGTCGGGTAAAGCCAAGTAATGAAGGCAAAGGAGCTCAGGAACTGAGCGAGGTAACCTGGAATGAAGTAGTACACAAAAGAACCCAGGGTGATGATAGCGAACCACCGGTACCGAGGCATGTTGCCACCGAGGACGGTAGGATCTCTGTTGTCAGCCTTTTCGTACATTGCGTTCATGAGCGTGACCGAGACAAGGTTTCCGGGCCAGATCATAGAGGCCGGATACACTATTACGCATATAGGTCAGAACCAGTACACGATAGTGGCCAGGAGTAAACAGCGGTAGGCTCACCGAGGAACTTCCTCATCATGCCTGCAATTCCGTAGCCCAGAGACTGGGTGGAAATGGTAAGAAGGAGCTGGAATGGAATGCCGAAGTCCTGCTTGTAGAAGACGACCTGGGCGAGGATGATGTCCGTGGCGTAGGCCACCGAGAAGGACACAGACGCCATGACTACGATGATGGCGTGCTCCTTGATGTTGAACGGCCCTGGGTTCAGACTCCACTTGATGCCGAAGGTGGTATACTGCTTCGTGGGCATGACCTTTGCCCAACCGTGACCGAGCGGCCAGGCAATAATCTGGGCGATGAGGGCACCCAGGCCGATAGAAGGGTTCCTCAAGGAGAAGAGGGTGTTCATCGAGGCGCCGAGGAAAATCAAGGACATGCCGATGACCCAGGCGCGGATGGTGTTGCACGGCAAATCCTCGTCGTAGTTGCGGACAGCGGCCCGGACCTCGGGGTAGGGCGAATCCTCCAGGTCGGCCGGGTTCTTCATCTGGGTCTCGTTGTCGAAGCTGGCCGAGTCCCGGTTGGGGTTGGTGAGCTTGTTCTCGGGGCTGAACTCGTCCGGTAGGTTGGGATCTAAGAGAAGTTCGTATTCTGATCCTTCTTCACTATCACTGTAGTCACGGATACCAGACTCACCCCACATCGAGAGACGCTGCTTGAGGTCCTCGACGGGGCTCAGCCTTCTGTCGAGGCTGGCCCTAGCCGAGCCTGGCCGCATCTCCCGCCCACTGACCTCCGCCTCACCCTTCGCGTCCCAGTCTGAATCGTTGTCCTGTACCATCTCGACTCTCGACGTCGTACCTGACGACTTGGCGGAGCTGGATGGCTGGGCCATGGTGAAGATGGTCCCAAGGATTTGGAGAACGATCAACGATCTGACGGGGCAAAGGGTGGCATGGAAAGGCAGTGGGGACTATATAGGGTGACTATCTAAGTATCCGTGAGGGGAGGGGGGGTCCGGGTCGAGTTGACCTGGCTAAAGCCCAAGTTGTCGATCCCAGACCAACATGAAGCAAGGACTAGGTTTTCCCCAAAGGGGGCGTCCAGATAAGCTCCTGATCTTGGATTCGCCGTCAAGGTAGGTGGCGCTGGCCTGGGTCCGCGCCTCAAACAGTGTCTTCGGGTCTCTGGGCCCCGTTGGAGATGGTGAGGATAGCCCTGGGACACGGGACGAAAAAGGGAGGGCGGATGGGTGGAGGGGAGGGTAGACCAGTGTGGCGGTTCGGGGCCAACAGTGCGGGAGTACCAAGGGGAGCCGAGCAACAAGGTCAGCCCGCAGCAGGCGTGGGCGATCTTCAGTCGTGAAGGCGGGGGGTTGTAGCAGAAGTTCGGGCTGTCGAACGAAGACGACGAGGGACGGGGGTCGAAGAGAGCAGTGATCCCGCGATCCGTCCGTGTGATGGTGTGCTGCGTGACCTCCTGGCTGCGGCCCCAAGCGATGGCTGCGAGTGGCGGGAGGGAGAGTTGGTATCGACCGCGGAAGGTTCAAAGATAGCGTCGAAGCATGAAGTCGACTATCAAGGAAGACGGAAGTCCCGATACAAGCTAGGCGAGTCAATGCGGGTTTGTGCAGCTGGGAAAATGGTGCCGGCCGGAGGTGATTGGGCAATGGCGAGGGCCAGAGGGTTACGTCTTCCAGATAAGATCTAGAAACATTTGTCCACCTGTGGTGAAACGCTCATGCGGCACAACACTTTGATGGGCCCGGGCACACGCCAATGGCGATCCAAAGAGCCGTCTCCGCCCCTTTTCAACTACCGCTTCCCCAGAAAAAAGAAGCCGACAGCAGCAGGGAAGGTGCTAGGAAGATGTGGGAACCGCCGACTCGGGTTTGATTCTAATAAGGAATTGAGAGGGGAGGGGTTGCAGTGGGTGGACGTTTCTCCCTCGCGTGACCTGCCAATGTTCGAGCCACAGGACAATGCGATTTGGAATGCAGGCGCCAGGGGATAGCGATCAGCGACCGGAAGAGCGAGTCAAACCCCCAAAAGGCTAGCCGGAAGGGCCCCGTAGGCCTGGACCGTCGTATACGGTCGGGAGAGGATGTGGTTTAAACAAAGCGGTGGCTGGTAGGACCAAGTCGAGGGTCTCGGGCCGGAAGCGAATTGTCAGAACTAGACTGGCTACGCAAAATGAAGGCGGTTATCGTGCCGACGCTCAGGGCCCGAAGCGATTGAGGGTCGCGTGCACCCCCACACAGCCGGTCAAATGCAGGTCTGGCTTGCTCCGTGTTTGATGAACATGCAAGCGACCGTAGAATCCAGCTACCGGCACTCTGGCTGAAGTCGTGAAGAAGTGACGAGAAGAAGATGTGTGGTTGAAAGGCCACGCTAACGCCCCAAAAGCTTATCCAACGCTGCGCCTTCCCTTCCTACGAAGTACAGTTGCAGTACGGAGTACATAGGTACAATAACCTCTCGCGGTCTCAGCAGTCCCACAAAAAACACCATCTTTGCCACGCTCGACAATCCTAGTATGAAGCATGTGCAAGTTTTGCTCAAGAGACATGGTGCGATTTAGCATGAAGATTGCTGCAATGTTCCTTTCGGATCACATCTAGACGACTGGAACCCCCGTCCTTCTCGCTCTAAATCCGAACAGTTTCTTTTCTTATCTTGCGAGGTCGTGGGTGGCGGGAGGATTGCCAGGTCTGCTTTTTTTGTACCATACAAAGCGATCCCCTAGATTCCGTAAGACGGTCCCAGCCGCGCGCACATACCCACCAACGGTTCATGGGCGGCTGATCGCGCCTGAAAACTGGGCACGCTAGACCCTGATTGGGGCAAAGCATTACGACTTGGCAAGGACCTCAAACCCTTCTCTTTCATGCTCTCGGCTAGCCACCACCACTGGAGCCAGCGAATTAGCAGCACAATACCGGCCATCCGAGACAGCCACACTTCACAGCTCGTGGGCCAACCGCTGGGTGATAAACTAGAAGACCCCGGAAGATGGGAGCGTCGTCATGCGACGAGTTGTTGTGACAGGCCTGGGTGCCATCACCCCGTTCGGCGTGGGTGCGCGCCATTCCTGGCACCGTCTTATCGCAGGTGAGTCGGGCATCACTAGCGTTGCCGCCTTCGAGCCCGTGGCGAGGTGGAAAGGGCTCGCCAGCACCGTCTCCGGGATCGTCCCTACCGGGGACCAGCCGGGTGAGAAATGGAGGTGGCGGCCTCTAGACTGGCTCGATGCCACCGCTGCCAGGCGTATGCCCAAGTTCGCCCAGTACGCCGTGGCTGCCACCGAGATGGCCCTGACAGAGGCCCGGTGGAAGCCCACCGAAGCTGAGGACTGCGAGATGACGGGCGTCTGCTTGGGGAGCGGCATCGGCAACATGAACGAAACGTACGACACGGTGGTGGGCTACGAGAAAGATGTGAGCCCTTGGCCAATCCAGTGCTTCCCCGCAACTTGACAGGACGTGGTCGAGCTAAGAATGCGTTCGGGCTAGGGTCGGAAGAAGGTCTCGCCATGGTTCTCCCTGCACATCCTCATTGCTTCAGGCCCAGCCTATGTGGCTCAAAAATATGGGCTCCAAGGCCCGAACCATGCCACCACCACGGCATGTACAACAGGGGCCCACTCTATCATAGACGCAGCGAGGATCATCGCCGACGGTGAGGCCAACGTTATGGTCGCCGGCGGCGCCGAGTCGTGTATTAACCCCTTGGCATTCGAGGCCTTTGGGCGGTCCAAGTCGCTGTCGGTCGGGTATAATCATGACCCTCCCGCTAGCTGCCGGCCGTTCGACCAGGACCGAGGCGGCTTCGTCATTTCGGAGGGCGCCGCGGTCCTCGTGCTCGAGGAACTTGAGCACGCCAGAGCCCGAGGCACCCCCATCCTGGCGGAGCTCAGGGGCTTTGGAGACACAGAGGACGCCTATCATATGACCGCACCACGACCGGATGGTTCCGGGGCTCTGCGGGCCATGAAGAGGGCTCTGAAACGCGCGGGCATCAGGCCCTCCCAGGTCGACTATATCAACGCGCACGCAACCGGCACTCGCATTGGAGATGCTGCAGAAGTCACGGCTATCCGTGCAATGATGCTGGGCGAAGATGGCGTGGCCGACGAGAGCCTAGTGACGGTCAGCGGTACCAAGTCGGCTACAGGGCACCTGCTAGGGGCTGCTGGCGCGGTCGAAGCCGTCTTCTCGGTTCTGGCTCTCTCCGAGGTGAGACGACCCCTGCGCTCCCGCGGTTCTTATGCGTTTCTGATAAGCTGATAAACTTGGATAGGGCATCATCCCGCCCACGTTGAACTTGGATACTCCCGACGTGGGGCCAAACTTCAACTTCGTCCCGCATCGGGCGCAGGAGAAAGACATGCGAGTGGTTATGTCCAACAGCTTTGGCTTCGGAGGCACCAACGCCTCCCTGGTGTTCTCCAAGCTAGAATAGGCAATCGGAACTACCCCCCACCCCCGAAGCCCATCAGTGTATAGACAATATGGTGTACGTTTGGTATAGATAAGGAGGCAAGCAATGCATGAGTATATCGAGGGGGGTACAAGCAGCAGCCTGCGATTGCATAAATGTAGAACTAATGTATGGATACTTTGGGATGAGTTTCTTCCCTTGCCCTCGAACACGCTTCTCAATGGTTTCGAACTCGCGATAGGATTAATTCCCCTATGGGGAAACCCGGCGCGAAAGTTGCGAGGTCTGGCCTGGCTGTCCCCGTCGTTTCAGGTGCCCAGACTCTCACTCTCGAAAGGGACCACCACAGCAACGTGGGCGAGCCAAAGTGGTCCGAGCGTTGATCGTCGCGTAGGGCAGCAGGGATCAATTATGACCATTTTGTCTGTATACCTCTGCCGCTTGCCAAGCGCCGCGGGAACCCAGCACCCTGGTTCGCTTAGTCATGCGTCCAGTCGCGCCAAGCCCAATGTGCAGACTGTGCATGACGTGCCGCAAAGATTTCGAGCTCCTGCAGATTGGAAGGCCGCGAGAAGTTTGCGAACGAAACGACATCAGCTCACAACCCCCCAAACCCGGCCCCTCATGGCGTGCCGCAGCTGCCGATCAGCGCTCGACCTCCTTCCCCGGCGCTCAGTGTTCCCGCGCCGCATTTGCGCCGATGCCAGCGCCAATCCCTCCCGGCTGCGACCGGTTGCCGCCGCCGCCGCTCAACCGCGCGCCCCGGGAGCCTCCGGAGCGCCTGTCCAGGTCCGCCGTTTGCATGGCTCCAGCACCCGCCGGGACTCTACGGAGCGGCCAATGGGCATTGGGAGAAGGCTTCTGCAGCCCATAGCCAGCAAAATGCAGCAGATCGTGCCCAGGGTCGCCGAGCCCTACCGGGTCTACGGCATGACGAGCGACATCTACGACGCCTGCGCTAGCCAAGCCGACTACACCATCTCAGAGAAGGCCAGGAAGGACGGCACACTAGAGGTGATGGAAGATGGAGAGGAGATTGGTACGGGGACTACCATGTGGCACACCGGTTAGTTCCCCTCTTGCTTCTCCAGCTTTCCATACCATCGGCTCCGAGAGACGCTAACACGCCCCCCCCTCCCCCCTCCAGAGTTCCAACTCCCCGCGACCTTTAGCACGTGGTCCCACGTCACGATGCTGCACCTATGGCTCATCACGGTTCGCATGCGCTGCCTCGACAAGGACGACTACCAGACGTGGCAGAAGCAGCTGATGGACCACTTCTTCTACGGCGCCGAGACCAAGATGGAGGTCACCCACGACCTGCACAGCGGTGCGATCCGCCAGCGCTACCTCAAGGATCTGTTCCTGCAGTGGCGCGGTGCCCTGCTGTCATACGACTATGGCTTGGCCACCGACGACGCGGCCCTAGCCGCCGCCGTGTGGCGTAACGTGTTCAGGGCGAAGGAGGACATTGACGTGCGGCAGCTGGCCGCGGTGGTGAGCTGGATGCGCCTCTGCCTCCGGCAGCTGGGCGAGATGAACGACGACGAGTTCCTGGGCCGCGCCGACTTGGTGTTCAAGAACCGCGCCGCTTGGGAGCTGCTGGTCGTGGACCAACCCGTGCCGGAGCTCGAAGCGGTCCTGGGGAAGAGCAAGCAGTAGCTGCGACGAGGCTGTCTCCCTGCTGGACGAGGCGTCTCGATGGAGACCGCAATATTGACCTATGTACCATAGTGTTGTGGAAGATTTTCCCCTCTGCATAGCGTGTACGAAACGAATGACCAGGCCTGGTGGGCCGGATAACACCAACGGCAAGATAGACCAGGGAACCATCACGAGGACTAGATTGGGCGTGACGCTGTATTCTTTAGATAGCCGTAGGCGGCGGCCCTATAATGCATCTTGATTCATGCCTCACCTCAATCCGTCTTCTCCCACATTTGAAACTCATACGACGTCCCGGCCTCCTCCTGGAGCCCCTCCGGCACCGTCTCCCCGGCCCACTGGTCAAAGCCGGCCTGGTCGTTCCTCTTCCACTCCGGGCTGCCGCCCTCTCCCAGAGCCAGCTGGAAGAAGGTGTCGCACTCGAAGTCGGACAGCACGCGCGTCAGCAAGACGCGCCTCGTCTCCGGGAGCGCGAGCGCCGCTGTGTAGATCTGCGCGCCGCCGATGACGAACACGCGGCCCAGGTCCGCCGCCGGCCGCGCTCGCAGGTACGCAAGCGCCTGCTCGAGCGACCCGGCCCGCACCGGCTCGGCGGCCGGGTCGGCGGGGTCCTGCGGCGGGGCCGTGAAGGACCGGCTGATGACGACGTTGAGGCGGTCCTTGAGTGGCCGGAACTTGGGCGGGATGCTGTCCCAAGTCTTACGTCCCATAATCACGGCGTTGAGCGCCGTGGGTGGAGCCTGGACGGCGCGCCGGAGGGTGTCAGCGACCTGGGCGAGGACTGCGGCATTGCGACCAGGGTGGAGAGGGGGAGAGGGCAGGTCGAGCTCACCTGGGCAGGGCGCCGTTTTGTGACACGCGCAAAGTAGGCCATTTCTTTCTTCAGGCCGGTCCATGGCAGCGTGCCGTTGAGGCCGATGCCCATGTCGCGTGTGGCGGCAAGGACCAGTGTCAATTCGAGCGACGCCATGGCTTTCCGCGTGTTTTGCTGCTTTCAGGGGTCACGGTCGAGGTAGAGCAAGTTAAGCTGCAGAAAGACGCGAAAGGTGTGTAGATGTCTTGGACTGTAAGTTTAGCAGAGCATGTAAGTTTAGCGTATAGCTCGAGTACCCGCGTATACCCAACTATACTGAACTATACTGCTGAAAGAGAGCAGCAAGATTTCGTCACATTGCCAAAACCTGCCTGCTCAGACTGCGATTCTAGGTTTTGGAGAGAGGCAAAATGTGCTCGTCCAGCATAAGCAAAGCGAGGCAGCGATTTCGCTGGCCAAGGTTAAGCCTGTCTCAATGGGGGTCTTGCCCCTCGATACTGAAGAAGAACGATCTATAGTGCCCACCGTAGTAATCCCTTTCTCGACTCCAATTAGACCCACGCACGAGGTACCGTGATGCGCGCGCGTCGCATGCAAGCCTCCTAGGTATGTGTCACTTTTGCCAACGCCCCGTCCCAACCCTGCACGCCCTCACAAGGCATAGCCGCCGGCACCGACACAGCTCCACTCCCGCACGCCCATCGAGTCCTCCAGCTCGACGCACCACCAGAGCACCTCTTTCGCCCTGTCCGGCTGGCCGCTCACCTGGTAGGCCCGTGCCAGTGCGAACCACGCTTCCGAATAGTTCCACCCCGACCCCAGCTTCGTGAGCGCCGAGAGAAGGCCGTACGCTCGGTCTCTCGCGCTGAGCCGATCCACGAGCGGCAGGGATGTCGCCTTATGTGGCGGGGGTAGCTGGTCCTCGTCTTTGCCTGGACTTGGTGTGCGTCGTTTAGGTTTCGGCTCCGCCTTTGTCGGCTTAGGCGTGCCCAAAGGCAGCCCAAAGCCGAGGGGGCGGGCGGCAAGCGTGGGCGGCGGGTCCGGCTTCGTCCGGACGGTGACTTTCGTCGCCAGGTTGATGACACTGACACTATCCAATATCCCGGGGAGTCCTGCCGGGTGCAGCCCAGGGATGGCTGGAGGCAGCGGGAGCTTCTCGCTATAGATGTCCATGAGAATATTTGAGAGCCCAACCGTGGCGGATGGGTGGTCGGGGAAGTGAGTCAAGGCGGACTCGAAGTCACTCCTCGCCTGGTATGGATCCTCTCTTGCGAGGGAAAGGTAGCCTTTCTGTAGTGGATCGTCAGCATCTATCGCTGCAATTCTCAAGCATATAGGAGATGTGTCTTACCTCCGCCCATACATCGGACAACAGTTCCTCGACACTCTTTGTCTCGCCCCAGCCCACCTTCTTTAGAGACATGGCACCCGTGGTGTCCTTTGCCACCTCCGACTCGAGCCCCTGCACAATCTTCTGTGCCTCCGCGATGGCCTTCTGAGCATTGTCGAGCAGGTCGGCCCTCCGATAGAAGCCCGCAATAGTGAGCCACACTTTGACGAGGATTGCCTTCCTCCCCCTCTGCTGATGGCCGTCGGGGAACTGTATCAGAGGCAGCAGTGCCGCCAGGGGCTCGACTGCGCTTACCGTCACGCCTGCAAGATCTGAGGCCTTCCCCTTGGCTGACGCGGTCGAGGTGTACGAATCAGAGTGCTTGAATGAACCCGCTGTAGGCGTTTGCTGAGCGGATGTGCTCCTGCTCGCAAAAGTGAAGTATTGGGCCATAGATGAATCGTCAAACGGGGTGAAGAATTTCTCGCCATCGACGACGGTTGGGGAGAGCGGCAGGTCACCCGTGCTCAGCACGCGAGTCCGGTCAACGCTGCTGTCTCTCTTCCTCAGGCTGGCCCTCCTGCTGGACTCGCTCCGCCTCTTGAGGCTGTCCGACTTCTTGGCACGCCGGGCCGAGCGCACGTCTCCTGGTTCGCCGGTCACCTGGATTGACGGCGCAACTGTGCTGATTGTCTGCATCGTCTGCGGCCTCGAGCTGGCGGTGGTGGGCGGATTTTCTGCTATCGTGGTGGCAACACTCTGTCTCCTCGCCTTGCTGGCCGACTTGTCGCTCTTGCCACCAAAAACGCTTCCCCTGAAGCTTTTCAACGTACCGGCCGAGCTCTTGGGAGGCTCGGCCCTGGCAGTGGAAGGGGCCAGCTCCAATTTCTGCTCTACATCGCCGAAGAGCCTAGGAAACAGGGTTAGGAGCTCCGAGCTCGCATTGACCGCCACTGCTGGTCCTTCAACGACTTCGAGGATCGCAAGCTGGGTCATCTTAATCTCCAGGATGCTCTCCCTCTCGTAGTCTTCCATGTCGTCTATGAGCCCATCACTTGGCTTCTCGTCTCTCCCTTCCGTTTCGTTGAGATGCTCGCTTCGGTAGGCGCCGTTCAAGGCTCTGCTGCCGAACAGGACGAACGGGTCTTTGAACTGCTCGATGGCGCCCTCGCAGGCTCGAGCCGCCATGAAGTACTCTTGGCGCGCGCTGAGCATCAGTGCGAGGAGGTGCCACAGAGGGATCAATGCTCGCTCGCGCCAGTAGGGACCGGTGTACAGTTCTTCGCTACTGTCCGATGGTTTGGGGGCAAGAAGCGCCGATTTCACGAGCTCGATGGCGACCGGTAGCTTTCTTTGCTCGGCCAGGAGCAGACCCAATGCGAACACCCCCTTGACGTCGACCGCGCGACCAAACTCGGCCGAGAGCGATTTGCGAAGAGCTTGGGTTGCCTTTTCCTGGATCAGAGTTCGCGACTCCGAGTCGTAGGTCATCCGCGCCCATTGCGCCTGAGCCAGGCCGATCGACTGATACGACAGCGCTAAGATATGGGCCGGTACCTTATCCTGGGCTGGCGGCAGGGGGACGTCTTCTTTGAGCGGACTGATGCCATCGTCTAGGCCGCTCTTTTGCTGTTCTACTTTCGCCAGCCATTGCTCCAATTCGTGTCCCAGGTCGCGAGCCTTCTCCGCGGCCTGCCTATCCCCATAGCGGCAGAGAGCGGCGATGCATGCGGATATCGTCTCGAGCACCGTCGCATCGTTGTCGAGACTCGGTTCTGGGTCCCCCGTTTTCTCCACGCGACTCTTCGCCTTCTTGACAAGGTCGAGGTACGAGTCGAACGACTTGAAGGCCAAATCAAACTCAGCGACCGCCAGGTGGACGGTGAAGAGATGGCGGATAATCGCGGTGGAATGGAACGTCTTCGTCGCGGCTGCGAACAAGATGTCGAGGACGGCTCGGCTGAGGGCATCTCTCCCACCCTGGCCCAAGTCATGTTCCCTCCAGCCGCGCCCGATCAAGACGGCCCAGTTCCGCATGACAAGGTCAACAAAGTCCTCCACCTCCTTCCTCTCTTCCTCTGCCTTGGGGAACTTGGTCTCGGAAAAGAGCAGTCCTTGGTAAATGGTCTCCACCTTCTTGAGCTCAGCGCGAAGCTGGCTCCTCGCGGAAGACTCGTTGTTGATGGGAGCGTAGCCCGTAGGGAAGGGAAGGTCTTCCTGGAGGATACGCGACAGAGCATAGTAGTATTCGAACCACACTTGCCTCCTAGGCACGGATCCGCGGAAACCATAGCCCCCCGCCAGCAGGACGCCTTTGGAGCTCGCCCAGTACTTGAGCCAGGCGCGAAAGCAGGCCAGACAGTTGGCATCCGTCAGCGACTTCTGGTCGGCCAGGAGCGCCTGGCCAGCAAGCATGCAGTACTCGGTCAAGAAGAGCTCGGACCAGTAGCACAGCTGCTGCCTCGCTGGCTTGCTGGCCCAGACTCCGGCCAGCGAAGGCATGGACGAGTCGAAGGCATCCAGAGCCTCGGTGCGCTGCTTGTTCCGGGCCAGGCAATTGGCCTTCAGGTACGTCGATTTGAGCGCACAAACTTTGGTCCATTCTGAAATGGTGCTGTAGTCTTCAAACTGAGGATACTCCAGATCGAAGTGCTTGGGGAGCCGGACGAGCGATAGGCCGTACTCCTTGATAACCCAGTGTAACCACCCAATGCAGACCTGGGCCTGGAACTTCTCTTCGGGGAATTGCTGCTCGTTTTCGATGGCGCCGATGAGCTTCGAGATTTGGTCTGGGACCTCGAGGTCTACCTTGGGGGATGCGTCGGCCGAGGCCTGGTCGCTGGCAGCCACGCTCTGATTGGCTTTGGTGATGGCATACTCGGTCTCGGCCGTCAGTGCAAGACCTGCGCGTGGCAATTGTCAGTATTCCGCAGCGCGGCGACCGCCTGGTGCGTCGAAGGGAGAAAAACTGGATTGACATACAGGCTCGCCCAGGGGCATGCTTGCGGATCTTGCGCACGAGCTCCGGGACTTCGCCCCAATTGTCTTCGCACCGAGCATCGTGGAGGAGCTGGATATAGTGCGCCGCTTTGTTGGCGTCGGGCTGGCATTGGCAGTCGTCAGTCTCTCGATCTGTTGGGAAGGGGACAGGGGCAGGGAATGGGGGGATTGATCCGTACCATGGTGTCTGGCTGGCAAAGAGACAGGCACTATGGTGTACTTCTTCGGTCAGTAGAACACATGCGCGCGAAGCATCTTCCGAAGGGAGTGGGAGCGCAGGAGGGCGGTTGAATGTTCGGGGGAAGGAGTGGCGGCGTGCGTCAACACTATGTAAATACATAAGGAAGCGGCCCAATTCGAAGGTGTCTATTAAAGCTCGACGGCTCCTGGGCGGACATTTTAGGTGGGGCGGCCAGAACGACAGGGGCCAGTGCTCCTGTCTTGGTGGGGCATCTGATGCGTCAAGG
Source organism: Thozetella sp. PMI_491 (assembly GCA_021432635.1). Lineage (NCBI taxonomy): Eukaryota > Fungi > Ascomycota > Sordariomycetes > Chaetosphaeriales > Chaetosphaeriaceae > Thozetella > Thozetella sp. PMI_491. The sequence continues at coordinate 112,902 of MU270103.1, forward strand.
TCCCGCCGTAGCGGGAAAAGGCAAACATGAGGAAACACGACGAGGATCATTTGGTGGATACCGTTTGTTTTACACCTCTGGACCTGATGTACGTAGCATAGGAGAATGGGTCTACACCGGTCCGGATGGCTCTCTCTCAATGGCCCTGAATTGCTCATGGGCTTCCTTATAAGGGTTCCGACTTGAATGAGTGTCTTTGAGGCATCCGAGGGAGAGCAAAGATGTTTTGATACGTACCGTATCAGCCAGGAAAGGGGACATCGAAGATGGAGTTCCTCCGACATGGGGGTCTACCCAACTAATTAATTTGCAAGTGTGTTTGTGATAGTGTGCTACGAGATGGTTAGGTCTATCACCATCGTCAATCCCTAAGAGCAATGCAACCATCTTTCTGATCGTCTGAAGAGAGTCGGGCATGGCTCCGGAAGGACCTGGATCTCAACTACGTCCGTTCCGCACTGGCGGCCGAAACCATCTTAACAAATCTATCGCAGGAACTACGCCCGAGTGCTGTACATGCCTGTACCTGCAAGACCATTGCCGTCACAATTGTCTTCCTAACCAAGTATCTGGGCCAATATTCAGTACACCCTAAGGGGCTTTTACCCTTCACTGTTTCCATATTCCCTTTTTCACTTGACATAGACAAGGGTTGGCTGCTTTCCAGATGCCCTCAGATCTATACTGGGTCCGAAGAAATAAATTTAAAAATTGGAAAAAAGAGGCAAAAGAAAATCCATATGCGAAATTCTAACGACAACGATTTTTTTTATATTCTCCGTCGTCTGCCTCCTTGCGAGCCAACTCGGACACTGCTGGCTGTCCTGGATCCAGTGTAAGCCAGTGGCCGGCCGGCGCCAATTCCTACCTATAGGCCGCGCAGTGGGTCCCGGCCGCTATTTCGACGGCCCAATCAGCGACACACGCAACTGGTGAAATTTCTGAAGAGCATCCCAAGCACTCGACTACCTTCGCCTTGTAGGCACCACGGCACACAGTACACGACGGCCGAGCTTGTGCTGCAGGTTTCCTACGGAAACACGCTTGAACACGGCCGTTGCGTCTCAATCGTTCGGAATGGCCCTCCCGGCAGATCTGCGCGTCCTCTGCCGAAGGCTCACCTCGACTAAGACCGAGGATCTCCCCGGGCTGTGTCCCGTCCTGGTCGCTCACGTCCTGCGCTGCGGCGTGCCGCTCTCTGCGCCCCATGAAGCCAAGAGCAAAGACAAGTCCTCCGAAGCGTCGGTTCTCATTCACAAGCTGAAGACCCAGATCAACACCCTCCTCCATGGAAGGACCCCGGCCGGCCGTTTCGCTGCTGCCGTCCTAGTCAAGGCCATCGTCGATGTCGGCGGCTGGGAGTGTTTGAGAGTGTCCGAGCCTTGGGTCAGGGGGCTCTTTTCTGTCCTCCAAGTATGCTACCCTTGCACCCGCCCCCCCTTTCCCTCCTTCCAAGTTCTAACGTTTCCTAGAAACCTGATTCTCTTGCCAGCAAGGAGCTCTGTATCGTCACCTTGACGCGGATCTACTCGCTTCTTCATGGGTACCAGACGCTTGTCAGGGAGATTGCTACTCCCACTCTTCCGGCATTTGTCACAGCCTGTCTTCAGCTGATTGCACCTCCGCCTCTAGGGAGGCCACCTCGGGTGCCAGCGGCATTCGTGGAGACAGTCGCGTCCGCGCTCTCAACCATCATTCCCCTGTATCCGACAACCTTGAGGCCGTTCAGCTCTCAGATTCGATCTGCTCTCCGGCACGCCATAGCCCCAACTTCCTCGGATCCCTTCGCGGTGCCTCAATCATTAAGAAATGTTGTCCGCCAACTAATAATAGCCCTTCACCATACAGCCCCCAAGAACGGGAGCGGTGAGGAGTGGTCCAAGAGTGTAGGCGCCTCCATAAAAGCCAGCCATGCTACGGCCGACTGGGTATTCCGCGCAGTTGAAGAATACTGGGAGCCTACTGCAGGATACAGACCTAAAACAATTCCGGCCGAAGCCGAACTCGCCGGTGGTAGCGACGAACCCGAGGAGTTGCCGCCCTGGGTTGGTCTACAGGCCGGTGCGGAGCGGTTAATTGGTCTCCTAGAGATCCTGGCGGAGTACTTCAAGCATTCAACGAGATCCCCGGTCACAGTACCGGTCGGGGAGTTGCTGGACTTGACATTACGGATAACCCTTGTCCGCCCTCCTTCACCCACTTCCCAAGGACGCGATGAGGACGTCCAGCTGAACGCGGCCATTGGGAGAGAGGAGAAAGATGAGCTGTGGAGTGTGCTTCCCGATATCCACACGGCCGCTCTGCGGCTTCAACTTGCCATGACTCGAAGGCTAGGGAAGGGAGCAGTACCGCTTGCCTCAGACGTTCTCGACCAGGCAGTCCGCGTGTTCGGCGCCGCTAGAGAGGACCCAGGGGTCCGTGAGATTGTTTACACAGTATCAAAACAGGTGTTCACTCTTACCGGGCCGACACTACCCAAGATAGCCGTAGACTCAGCCGGCGGCATCCTCCAGAAATGCTGTCGGGATCTCCTCCAAGCCTCAGGTCACCTCCAAGAGGACATGAGCCACGCCACACCGACTACGGCAAACGGAGCGAAATCCAAGGAAGGCACACACAATGCCGACGCCTTCCTTGGCCCCAATGCCGGGTCGTCTCTTTTGCCCAGCCTCAGTGCGAGCCACCAGGCAGCTGCCGAAGAGCTTCTAGTCTCGGCATTCACAGACCTCCCTCAGCATCAGTTGAGCCCCGACCTGCGCGGCCTCTTGGACCGCACGGCAATTATTACAAGCAATAAGACCGCCATGCTAGCGAGCTGCTTGCATCCATACAAGGACAAGAACGGACGGTACTACGCGAGTATCCTGCCTTTCCTGGCGCAACGGTTCCCGCACGATCAGGAGGTCGAGGTACTGAGGTCCAACTTGCAAGGCCCAAGTCGAGGGCCGCAGCTTTCTTGGGAAGTCCAGGCTGCCATGGAACAGGTTCCAGCAGAAGCCGCCGCGGATGAGTCATCAAAGGCCGAGGAAGAGACGTCGGCCAACGATGGGCCTGGAGAGGAGGACGACCCTGACGCCAAACCTGCCGTGGGCTTCGCAATCCCTGGCGACCGGATGGACCTTGACCGCGCATCGGGTGTTGAAAACGCATTCATGGTCAAGTCCGTCGCGCAGGTATCTGAGGAGGCGAGTGAGGCCGCACCAGCACCTGCACGCGAGGAAAGCATTCCAATAACTCTCAAACGGAAAGGCTCTGAGCTCCACTCGGACGGCCCCAAGAAGGTCAGTAAGGGTGGTGAACCTGCGGCGCCTGTGGCTGCCCGGCCGCTGCCACCACCCGTCGCCAAGGAGGCGAGTGACGAAGAGAGTGATGCAGAGAGCATCGAGATAGACGCAACATTTTCCGACCAGGAGGATGACGAGGAAGAGGAAGAGGAGGGCGGTGGCGAAGACGGCGAAAACTGAGTCACAGAGGAGAGGTCACCATCGAGAGAGGCATCTGAGGCATGTACAAACTAGCATTCGTAGGTAACAAGACTAAATCAAATGTGGGTATAATTCCTGCAGACCTTTGTCCTCGACCAAACCGACTCAGCTATCGCTCCGAGCCTGCCTGTCCAATCCCCGGGCCAACCATGGTGAAGCCGCTCTATTCCGGCCCTCCGGTGGGCCTGCGGCGCCGTTTTCCGATTCCTAAACCGTGGTTCTGACGCCGAGTCCGTTGAAAATGCACAGGTATGGTATGGGGCGTGGAGCCGCCGGAGCTGCTTCCTCGACCGCGAGGGCCCAGCTCCGATCAGTGGCGGGCTCCTAGCCTGTGGAGGCAGACAGCACGCCCGTTCCGATGCCTTCTAGTCCCGTAGCCAAGCCCTTCTCTTCTCCTCTTTCTTCGCCCGCCGCTTCTCCTTGAAGGCCTTGAGCTCCGCCTTAGACGGCTTCTTGCCTGCTCTCTCGGCCTTGAGGCTGCGCCCATCGTGCGCGTTGGCGGCCGCGTCAACGTCGAAGAAGGCGTTCAGCTGCCGCCGACTCTTGGCTTCGTCGCTGTGCCGGGAAGCGCCCTGGTCCTCGTGCTGCCACGCGCCGGTGGCGCGGTTGAAATACCCTCCAGTCCCCAACTCGCCGGCAGCCTCGCGCGCGACAGTAGCGGCAGCGTCTTCTGCCGCCTCCTCGGCAGCACGGCTCGCCTGTGCATACCAGGCGTTTGGATCATAGTCGCCGTGAATGGCGGGGTTGTAGCCGCCTGCAACTGAACCGATTGCGCTCATACCCGTTGGATTACCGGGAGGTGGAGGAGGGTTGGACGTGTCAGCAGCGGAGGCGGCTACCGAGCCAGTAGCAGTGGGCAAGCGGGGGTTCTCCTGCTGCCAGACACCCGTTGTGCGGTTATAGAACCAGTATGAGTTGGTGTTCGCGTTCCAGTGGTATTCCCAGCCGTCGTCTTCTTGTTGCCCAACTGGGTCGCTTGGAAGTGGCTCGCTTGGAAGCGGCGGCGCACCATCTGTGGTAGTCTCGGGGGCGCCCACATCGGACGGTCCTTCTCCGCCGTCCTTCTCTTTCGCATCACCAGGCTGGTCGTCCTGGTCCTCATCCTCATCCCATTCACCAGACTCGCCGCTAGACGAGGCAGAGGATTCAGGCGTCACTTCTCGGGCGGGCTCGGTGGGCTCGCTGGGTTGACCAGCCGTTTCGGGATACGGTGAGGCCACAGAAGCCTTGTCGGCATTTTCAGGTGCAGATTCGGTCGGAGACGACATGGTGATTTGATCGACAGGAGGCTGAAAGGCAACTGTTTGGGGACGATTTGAGGTGATTCGGAGCTCCTGAGCTCATCGAAGTGCAACCATGCCCCGGATGGTCGCCTCGAGGTGATAGGAGGATATCGCGATATTAAATGTAGATAAATTTCAGAAAGGAAACCGTGAATCCGAGAGACAGTATTTATTGCTGAAGGATACGGTCGGTAGGTAAGTTGGAATGGTGCAGGAAGTTTGACCATCCTCGAATTGACTCCAAGAGCGGAACTAATTGGGCGGTCAGGGGCAGCAGAAACAGCACCTGAAAGACTTGGTGGGCCCCCCCCCTTCCCCTCCCTTTTCGGACAAACCCCCCATGAAAGTCGTGCTTTCTAGCCAACCAAGGCCTAGTTGTTGGTAAAAGCCACAGCTAAATGGAGGTCATAACCACCAGCCTTGTTGGCCTGGATGCACTTGCTTCACAGTAGCTTAAATGTGCTTGAAACGGGTTATATCGGTACTGCGGTAGTCTAAGTCTGTTTGCAGGTTAAATGGGGGGTTGTACGGAGTACATACACCAGTTCTTATTCTCCCTTCACGGCCGTGGAACAACTTTGTTGCACGCCTGAGTCGATGGTTCCAGCCCGGACCCAATTCCACGGGTCACAGTTGCTTATTTTGGTTTCGGCAGTCACCCCAGATCATCAGGCCCCGCCTTGCACGCCTGCAGTGAGCAAAGGGTTTCTAGCAGTGAAGACCCAAAGGCGTCGACTACAAACCCAAGTGTATCCTTGGCATGGCTTGAGCCCTGTTCTCCTCTTTGCTGCGGCCCTCAAGGACTCTAGGCAAAGGATATTTGCACACCCTTTCTTTGCACTCCCTGTGAAATTACTCCCGCTCGATAGCCTCTCTTGCTCGAGTTTCTATGCAGCGTGTCAGGGCCGCTCTGCTATGCGTAGTACCTTTGCTCCACTTGTTCCCCGTTCCCCCCCCCTTTCCCATAGCAGATCCTGCAGAGCAAGATGTGCCGGGCCAGTGATCGACCTCCTCATTAAGCTTAAACCATCCTCGCTCCCCTGATGTAGCCTCAGGATACCAATCCGCCGTCATTGCAATCCCAGGCCCGGAACTTGCCCCGAGCGGGAGTTAGCTGTGCCACCGGGTGTACCCCAGTGGCTGACGAGGATCTGCTATGCCTTGCAAGCGACGTTGAAATTGCCCCGGATGGCTCGATGGAAACAAGGTGGTAAGATACCTCTGCCATGTACATCTTGCTCGGCCTCTCAACCCAAGCAGCACATGTTCTACCAAGAAAACCGGACCTACCAAGTACGAAGCTAAGGAACCGGAAAGCTGCTTGGCAGTTCGTCGGCATTTTGATTAGTCTCGTGTTTCTTAGTCTACGTCGACAAGGACCGAGCGGTCCTCGCGTCGTTTCACCAGCTAAACCGCCCGAGACTCCCGTCCGGACAAGCTGTCAGAAAGTGAGGGAGAGAAAGAGGAAGAAGCTGGTTAGCTCAGGCCTTTGTGGAGGAGGCCTCGAACCCTCGAGCCCTCGAGCCGGACCTCGCCTCGACCTCGACAACCCAGCTCCCAAGACCGGCACAAATTGCGCGCCCTTCTTAGGCTTGTTATAGGCCACTATCCGTGCGATGCAAAGCTCCGAGGCGGGCCCGGGGAGCCTCCCAGATCTGCCCCACGGTGGTTAGCCAACAATTTTGTCTGGCCATTTTTAGGAGCTCCATGGCAACCTACGGCCTTTAGCCGTTTAACAGGCCCTCAATTTGCGCAACCCTATATGGCAAAATGCAGATCCCTGAACCCAGAGTCGCCTCTGCCATTCGCTGCTGTATACTAGAAACCGCATTGTCTGCCCAGAGCTCCCCAGGTCTTGGAGAGCGGCTGGCCTAGGCTCTGCCCAAGCGGACACCAGGTTTCGACGCACTCTCGACGACTCTGGGCCTTGACTCGAGGGCACGCGATGAACTAATCTCATCAGCAGCCCGAGATTTCGCGTCCTTTGTGCCGCCGGACCGCGGGAACTCCATCTGGTCTTTGGCGGACCCAATAATTCAACTGCCTGCCCTTGCCAACCAATTACTAGCTTCCCGAGGTCCTACCTCGCAGCTGCTGTCGTGCTCTCGGGGCCCTGGCTGCCTCTCTCAAAAGTACCACGGTCCCCGGTTGTCGTCTCAGCCTTGACCTCGCGGTCATACTGCATACATCTCGCCCGCCTCGCCCGCCTCAGTTCCGTACAAATAAACTCCCCTTGCATCTCCGACTGTTTGGGGGGAAGCGACATCTCATCACGCGCGACCTGCTGCATGCGCCAGCCGGTCGCATTCTCTGGTCTCGGTCTTTCGTCGCCGCAGCCATCTTATAAACTATAGCAGCGGCCAAATTCATAATGTCATTACCAGCCCATCTCTCCACCCTCGTGCTCCTCATATCCGCTGCCATCCCTCGGGCGTCTGCAAGCCCTTCCCTTACCACAGACTCAAAATGCGGCTGCTATAGGACCAACGGCAGCGAGGTTGGATTCTTCAGCAACCACAGGTTCTTCGACTTTCGGAGCCTTGACCGGTACCAGCATGTCCCAGATGTCGTCACGGACAAGAACTCCAGCTCAGGCGCACCCGTGTCGAGCCCGTACTTCGAGTCGAGCGATTGGAAGAGCATGTGGCAACTGCAAACCTGGAACAACAGCCTCCACAGCCGGGCCGATGCCGCCATTCCCATGTACAACTCGATGAGCAATGTGTACATTGAGCCGAATGGGGACGGTAGCTCAACGCCGAAGACATGGTTGACCTTGCGAACGCAAAGATTGCCTGGGTTTCAGACAGCAGCGGAGTTCGCCTCTGAGGAGAAGAAGTACCAGTTTCTTTCAGTCCGCATGTTCGCGCGCACCATCGGCGCAAGCGGCGCCTGCACCGCCATGTTCACGTATCGCGACTCCCCCGAGCTTGCCACCGTACAGGAGGCGGACCTCGAGGTGCTGACGAAGGATCCACGGAATAACATCCGGTATACAAACCAGCCATCCTATACCAAGGACGGGGATGAAATCGAGGCCGCGACCGAGAACGGCACCATGCCCAATGGCCTGGACTGGACAGCTTGGGCGGTCCATCGACTGGACTGGACGCCGAACCGGAGCACCTGGTACATCGACGGCCAGAAAGTGGCCAGTATCTCCTTCCAGGCTCCAAGAGACCCCAGCCACATCATCTTCAACTCGTGGAGCGATGGAGGTGTATGGACGGGCAACATGACCATGAACGATGCCGCCTATCTACAGATCCAATGGATCGATGTGGTCTTCAACGTGACCGACACTGGGGATGATGCCACCGTTGTGTCCCGGCTCGGGCGACTTTTCAGGAAAGATAGTAGCCAGACGGCTTGCAACTCTGTCTGCAGCATCGACGAAACACCCAACTCGGGCCAGCCCGTCCTGCTCTGGGGCAACGGAGCGACGAGGCTGCTCGGACAAGCCGGGGTGGTGGCCTGGATCCCGTTGCTGGTAGTTTTCGTCATGCTCGTTTCCTCCGCCAATATCTTCCTATAGCGCAGATGGGCGAGAAATTGCCGGGAGTTCGGATAAGATGAGGCTTGGCAGGCACGGCGTTTGGTATATGTCGATATTGTTTAGGACGCGTACGCGTATTGGAGAGAGTGTAGTATATATCCCACCCGAGGATGCGCGCACCGCCGAGATTGGAAGAAAAAAAAATCCTGCCCACGATGAAAATAGGAACGACCAAAGGCTGTGACAGTTGTATTTCAGGGCTATAGCTTGAACTAACCCCGTCTCCCCTGCTAGCCGATCAACCAACTGTGATATCAGTCGAGCTCGTGCTGGCACGATGGCAGAACCTCTGCTCCCTAGCTCCTTTGGTAAGTCAGCTGTAGACTTTTCTCGCCGGCCAGCAAAAACACATCCCATAGCGACAGGCTGGAAACGCAAGTGCGGTCCGAGTCCGAACACCACCAACCAGAGGCACGGCTTCTCCCAGCCCGGGTAAAGAGAGAGAGGAAAGGAGCGGTTCGAGGAAGCAGGGGCATCCCTGGAGGCCGTACCGTCGATGTGCGTGTTGGATCGATCGGGCATTTGATTTGCGCCTCCTTCGCCGTGCTCTTGGTTGGGCGATATCTGTTGTGCTTTGGGACGAAAGCCAGCGGTGTGGTTGGCTGTCTGTCCGTGCCGTGGGTTGAAGGCCCGTACGAGCGATCGTGTTGCGGGTCAAAACGCAGAGCGCAGTGACCACTAATTGCCAGTTTTGCCAGTCACTGCAGCGGGCTGCTCGGGTGTGTTTTTATGCACTCCACCCCGCCGCTCCACCCCAGCCTGCGTTTCGCCCGGATCTTCAAACCGCGTAGGCTTGAAGACTTTGCAAGATCTGCCACAAGCGCGACATCGCTAGAGATGCGGGCGGAGAGTGGCTTTGCACTGCCACTTCCGTACGGACCGCAGTCCGACTGTCTGGCAAGAGCGATTAAAAGAGAGGAAGGGAGGCAGGTGTAAGTGCTAGCGTGAGCGGTGGGATTAGCTTAGTGTCCCTAACAGTGGGTCACCAGGGCTCCCTTTCCCAAAGCAAATAAACACCTGCTTCGGGTCGCTGCCCTAGTCGACGTCGAACGGGTGCACCAGGCTGTGTAGAGCCCATTCTCGTCAACCATCGTAATTTTTGGATTCAATGGGCCAGTCTAGCCCTGCACTGGGCCTCCTGGGCCTTCGTATTTCGGCTGATCGCTTCCTCTGGACCGCCATCTCACCTGCGACTCGGATCGTCATGCACACGACGATCAGGGGCGTAGAGACCATAGATCAGGCACGCCCATCACGCACCATCCACACCACGGCCTCGTGGCTCGCCGTTCATCCTGACGAATTTCCACAGCCAATCTGCTTCGCGAAGGGACTTTTTTCTGTGCACATTCGTCCCGTTCCGGCTAGCAGAGAGCATGGACCAGAAAGCTTGCTTCCCGAAATGTGGTCCAAGTGGGCGTGATCGTCGATGCTTGTGCGGCTAAGGGGCGAGTGAGCAGTAGAATATGCTCGCATCCGTCTGTGTACCGCGACCAGAGGGATGGGGACTCTGGATGCGATGTGCGGAATATAAGGGACGCCAAGAAGTCCCACAACTTGAACTCGCGCTCCCCCCTGCTAAGTCGCGAGCCTTCTACTCGATGAACCACTCAATTGTTCAGACGGATACTTCACACCAACTCGTGGCTTACCATACCTAACTAGACTCTCCAGGCATCCAGCACGCGAGCGACGCGACGGATGACGGGTCATCCGCGGTGTCGAGCGACGAGTTGACAGAGTGAGCGAGTACGTGGGCCAGACGGCGAGACACAGGCTGGACCATGAGGTCCTCATCATTACCATGCGGCCTCGTCGGCCTCATAGGCCTGACAAACAGCATGGTGGCGGGAGCCGTCATCAGGGTCAACATCTGTCCTGCCATCCACATCTTCGGTGCCCGAGAAACGACCTTGCCCCAAGGGTTCGGGACAACCAAAGTCCTCATCGACCTGATCCAACGGGTATTTCCGGGCGCGACCGCTGAGGAAATCATCTACCCTGCCGCTGGCGGTACTAATGCTGAATACGCCGCCAGCGTGACCCAGGGTGTCGCCGCAGTGCGCAATCAACTGGACGATTTCCAAAGCCAGTGTCCGAACTCGATCGTCATCATGCACGGATACTCCCAGGCAAGTCATGAGCATCTTGAGCCGCGGGACCGCGCGGTGCTCCCTACATGCTATGCCACGAGGAGACTGACCCTGTTTTTCATAGGGAGCCCAGATTATGGACGACGCCTTCTGCGGCGGCCCCGACGGGACGAGCCTGAACTCAACCGTGCCTCTGGTCTCGAGAGTCGCCGCCAGGAATGTCGCGGCCATCATCCTCATGGGAGACCCAAGGCATGTGGGTGGCCTGCCGTACAACGCCGGCAATGCCACGGGACCCGGAGTGAGTCTACCTCAATGGCACTTTATGCGCTCGCGGTGGCCCATCGCGCTGACAGCATGCTCTTTAGTTCGCGGCTCGACCAGTAGGATTCCAATGTCCGGCTTTCCAAGACCGGATGCAGCTTTACTGCGACTCACCCGATCCGTTCTGCTCGAACGGTACGAACAACGCGGTGGGATCAGCAGTGCACGAGGGGTATGGTAAAGAGTACGGCCATGATGCCCTGAGATTCATCCTTGGCAAGGTGATTGCGTGATCAATGTGCGGTACGCTATAATGCTTTATATATTCCTGCTATCCGCCCGCAGGCGTACAGGACACGCCAGGTATGGGAGGCAGAGAGAGCTGTAGGATGATTTGCCAGCGCGTCGGTAGCTAGTGTGCGTCGCCCGCCGTCATGAATTTAATGCCCCATCAAATGCATCCTGGCCTGGTCTTTCGTATACCTCGGGGCTTGTCGCAGCATAGGTCTTCTGGAACTTGGCCAGAACCCCTAGCAACCAGAGCTGCTCGCGGAGCTCGGCGAATTCGTAGGCGATCCGGACTGGATATCCAACCCGGTACGGCCCCATCACGCCGGCACTCACCGTCTCGACGGAGCGGAGGATGTTGCGGGCCAGTTCCTTGTTGTTCTCGGCGTAATCGACTGGGAACCCGCAGATGGTCAGGCATCCCTGGACAATGCTCAAGGTTGCCCAGTAGCCCATGTACAGGCTTCCATGCCAGGGACTCTGGTACTCCAGGACGTGCTCAAAAATGGTCCCAGGATCTTTGGATGGGATATCTACTGGACCTGGCGCCATGCTGCTGAATAACTGGTACCAGACCAGCAGGTCGTCCCGCAGCTTTACTGCCTGCTGGATAAGTGCAGGCACCCTGCTAGTGTCTACCGGCAGGCCGTGTCTCATGGCATCTCTCATCACCCACGCATACTTCAGGATGCTGGGGACTTTGGCAAGGCTGACAAAGTATAGGTCGACAAGCTGCGTGAGCTCGGGCACGATGGGCATGTGATGACCCTCGTTGCCCAGCAGCACTCTCTGCCAGCTCGGCCTTGCTAGAAAGCAGTCTTTTAGGTTGAAGAGACAATCCATGACCTAGACGTGGTTAACCTGTGTGGGCGGCGAGGCATCGGACGACCCGTTGACCACAGACGGCTCGGGGACCGGGAAGAGACTGGTCAGGAAGAGGCGCTTACCATCATCGGCCGCATAGAAAGCAGCATCTGCCTGTCGAAAGGATTCTGGTGCGCCGCAGGGCCACGTTGAAGAATCAACCAGGCCACGCCGCTGGCGTGCTTCATCCAGGTGTCTGGATGACTCGTTCCTGCGAACATCTAAAGGTGAACGAGGAGGTATTAGCCCCGCGCGCTCGAAGGCCAGGCACTCGAAGCCCGGGCCGGCTTACCTCAAACATAGCCAGAATCATGGCCGAAGCCAGAGTTTCCGAATTGCTCCATTCGGTGGGGTGGTCCAGGGCTCTCTGGAGGGCCACGAGAGACTGGCCGTAGACGTGCCGACTCTCGGCAAGGAGGCGCTGGTCGTCGTTGGCCTTGCCAAGCATCTGCAGAACGAAGGCGGCCATGGCGGAGTCGAGCGTGATCTTGTTGCCCAGGTGCGGGGGCACCATGGTGTTGATCCAGGTATTGAAGATGCGGACCTCGTCCGCATGAGCGCCTTCGCGGAGGGATTGTAGAATGTTGCCCAAGAACAGCCCCCGGTTGTCCGCCGGGGTCAGAAGCGTTAGGGATTGGCTGTTGGGCAGAGAGCCCGTGCGGGAGTTCGCGCCGGAAGAACTGCTGCCGTCGACGGAGAACACGCCGGGCGTGCCCGAGGCCGGCGTGGGGTCCCCGGGGGGAGAGGTGCGCGCGCCGCCGCCGCTCGACTTGGCCGACGAGGATGAGGGAGTGGCGGTGGATGATGATGATGAGGATTGACCATCTTCCGGGCTTCCAGCCTTGTTGCGGGAACGGACGGCATGCTTGCCAGCCACGAACTTGAAGCCACGTTCATAGCCGGGGCAGTCGGCGCCGTACTTGATACAATTGCCACAGGCCGGCTTCTGCTGGTCGCATTTCACCCGGCGCTTGACGCACAGCTGGCAGCCGGTGCTCCGGGGCACGCCGACCATCTTGACAGCAGGCGCACGGTTCGGTCGCCGACGCTGAGGTTGACGATGTTGTCCGACATGTTGTTTGGGGGCCCCTCCCCAAGTGAGGCTGAACTTGGACCCCTGCTTGCGCAAGCTCCGAAAGGTGTGTGTCGGGGGTGCTAGGTGGCTTGGCGCTCTCTCCAGTCCGATCCCAGATCCCGCCGCCCGATCCACCGGCCCTGCTGCGGGGCCAATCCGCGGCCACGGGCGCCGTACCCGGGGCGGCCCAGAGCACGACCCTCTCGCAATCGGTATGCACGCTAGATACAAACTAGGTAAGTTACGTACGCCAGTTCGGAGTAATTATAGCCAACGAATACGCCTTACAGAATTCGAGACACGCCAAGAAGCCCTTCGGCCAGCCGCGACTGGACCCGGCGGTGGGGAAGCAGCAAAAGCAACGAAAATATACACTTCGTAGTACCTTACTACGGTGGACATGGCGACACGTCCGAAAGACACATATTAGCCCTGACTGCGGCCGTAGATATTTTTCAAGTTCTGTCTCGGCTGTCTCTTGCCGGTGGCAAGAGGTATAAGGGAGGGAGATGAGAACGAAAAAAAAAAGGAATAGGAAAAAAAAGAGCAAGGGACCGGCTCATCTCCCTCTGCAGCAAATTCACACCCGAACCGCAGCGGTGTATGGTTCGTATCAAAGCTGATGGCGCCGCAAAAGCAAGGTCGAATCGGCAATCAGTCCCCGACGGCTCACCCTCAACTTCCACCTACTTTTGCACCTACCTACTATGTAGTAGCACCGAGTAGAATTCAAGGACAGGGACATCTCATGGCCAGAGACAAGGCCGGGCCTCGCGAATCTCAGCGAGGCGTCGATGCCAATTTGGATCACGTTTCATCAAAACACCGGCATACACTGGCGGGCTGTCGCTTAAAAGAAGCCAAGCGGTCTCACTGGCCCAGCGGGCAATTTGGCCCCGAGCTGGCTCTTCTCGATTCCGTCCCCCCCTCCCGGGGAACCTGCCGGGCCCTCGAGGGCATTGGCTGCCGCGAGGAAACAGTTTCCTCTGGGCGTGTGAATCGGCATGGCGTCTGGGACATGGGCGGCTTTGCCACCCAACCCCCCCCACCTTGTCCTCCGTTGGAGGCCCGAGGGATCATGCTGTGCAGCGGGTTTTCTTTGTTGTTTCCCTCGTGCGCGCGGCACTGCATGCACATGGCGCACATGCTACCTTGGCCGTAGGAAGTTGCCGATGCACCCAGTCCGTCGACAGCCGTGGGTCAATGCCGCCGCGCCAGCAGACATTCGAACAGCCCCGTGGCCAGGCCAATGAGGGCCAATGACGGCCAAGGGAGGCGTTTGGTGGGAAACCCCCGAGCTCAAGTCATGCAGAAACGGAGAATCAGGCTGAGTTGAGATCGTCACGTATTCTTTTCTGGCGAAGACTGGCGAGAGGGCCGTCCGTGACGAGCCCGCAATAGGTCGCTTCCAGCGGATGACAGCTCACCTCGCCGGTGGGCGTCGTGCGACCTGACGCGGCCGCATCCACAGCGCCCGCGGAGGGTGGAGGACTGCGAAGGAATTTGCCGGATGTCGATCCTATCCTGCCCGCTAGTATACTATTCGGAATTTGTGACGGCAAATCGCGGGGGCGGAGAGGCAGGGCTTGTGACCTGGTATGTGTCACTCGAGACGCCGCCGGATTGGTCCTGAGGCGGCCGCTTCCGTAGAGATAAACACCACCTAGATAGAGGTGCGACTTCCTCTTCCGGACAGCGACCTGAGACTAGTCAGTGGGAAGGTCGCCGAAGCTGGAGGCCGGGAGACCCAGGCGCTGGTGGCTCTAGTGAGCCCCCCGCTAAGAAGGGGGGAGGATAGACAGAGACAAAAGCGTCTGTTTCACCTCGAATCGGCTGAGGAGTAATTAGTCCTTGGCGAGAGCGTGCTTGTGCCGCAATCTAGGTCTGGGGTCTGGTTCAGGGCTCAAAGTCAACGGATGGCCGAGCCTAGCGACAATTTCCACCTCTAGCTACTCCGTATTTACTGTGCTCACCGCTTAGCCAGCCTGACTGTTGCTGCAGTGGCACCGAGCGGCCGGAAGACACCGGCCATGTGGGTGCATGTGCGTGTGTTCGTGTGTTGTCTCTAAGTATTTCTGTGTCGGATACAGCGTCGGGCACCCATTGGCAGGAAGCGAGGGCGGGGCCATAGCTCGCAGCAGGCAATACCCCGCATGCTCTGTTCGGCGGTCGAGATACGAATACATAGAGGCATGCCACTAGCTAGCTACCGGCTCAAGCGGGCCTGTTTCGACGCTGGCCGCCAGGAGACAGTGCTAAGTCTTCAGAGTTTCTAGGCGACGTCACCCCGGTCGGCAGGGTGTCGGAGCGACGCACTCTGCGAGCCATCGGCTGAAGCGCCGGTCCTCGCTCCAGTCAGTCTAGCGCCCAGCCAAGGCCCCGTTTCCTGAAGATGGGTTTTCTCGAGTCCCAGAATGATGTTTCAAGGTCCCAAAATAGGAGGGAAGCCCAACAAGTGGGATCCCGTCGGTCGGTCGAAGAGGGACCCCCACCTGCGTCCGTCCAAGACGGTCGGCAGGATGTCGTAATCAGACGAAAAAGAATGGAACCCCACATTGCTCGATGCCGTCGCCGGCCCTGTCGATCGCCCTTTCTCCTTGCGGTGATCCCATTCCCGTGCTGGCACGCTGAGACCCCCTCGGCGGGGGGCTGGAGGCAATCAAGAGAGGCAATCAACAGATGCAGGTCGACCAAAATTAAAGGGGGTGGGGAGGAGAGCACGAGATCTACGCTGACTGATCATCGGTGACGTCGTGTAGTGAGCTACGCAATAGTCCGCCCTCCCCTATCTCCCGACCGACACGCTCAAGGAGCGGAAGCACGTGCAAACGTGCGAATACTTAAGGAGTAAATAGGGTTCAGTGGGCGGAAGGCGGCACACGGCGCCACCGAGTAGCCTGTGGCTTGGCGCTACGTCCTCTGTTTAGCGGTGTTTAGCGGTGCTGAAGGGCGATTCTAGGCCCTAAAAAAAAAAGAGCCCGAGACGGCGCTCCCTGAAACCTGACAAGCGGAGCCCTTACGCGGTCAAAGTTCTAAACGGTCTTTCGGCATATGCTTCCTTCCTTCGCACGGCCTGGTTGAACTAGGCTGGACGACATGGTCTTCTTCTCTTGTCCTCTGCCCTGTCTCTCTGTCGGTCGTTCTGTCTGACTGCCTGACTGTCTGATTGTTTCCCCTAGGTCCTCTTCCACACGACGCCGGCCCCGTGGAACGCGCCGAGGGACTCGAGAAATTAAATCTAGAAAAAAGAGAAAAAAAAATAGAAAAAGGGAGCATATCTCGAGGGCCTGGTGCCGTTCCCCAGATTGATATTCGACTAGAAGAATTCTCTACACATTCCTCATATGAAGGACTGAGACTGCCTGCGTGCTAGCCGGGACTGCCCTTCTGCTCCTCCCTGCCGCCGGTTTCAGACGGTCTACCTAGCTGATAAGGCACCCCTGAGAACAATTGTCCAGCTACCGCCCCTCAATTTCCAGGCTGCTGCCGCTGATCAGCCTTGAAGCAGAAGGAGATGATCCTCAATTCTCTCCTGCGTGCGGACAGGAACACCTATCATTTCCTTCACCGCTGGTTTATTTTGTCATATTTGCCTTTTTTTTTTTTTCTGTGATTCCTTGGTGGTGCCTTTGTGCCCGAGGAGCGGCTAGCATTGTGCAGCCAACAGTGTCGTATTCTACATGTATGCTATTACAACCACTGCACGACTTCCCTGGAAGAGGGTCGAGCTGCAGGAGGGCCGCGGAGCCGGCTAGCCTGGATCGGGGCAGGGGAGGTTGTATGCAGACCAGCGCCTACCAAGCACGATGGCGAGCATGTGGCCTAATTCGTCGCCCGAGGCTCCTGCATGGCGCCGCTGTGCGGGCCTCTCTCCAACCGCGCCACCGGTCACTCGCCCCCCTTCCGCAAGCCCGCCGCAGTGACCTACATGACACTATTCCCACTCAGGCACGCAAGCGCAGAAGCCGGCAGAAATGGAGCACACAAACCTCGCCAACGGCCTACCAGTGCCCGTGTCTCCCTCGCCTCTTGGGGGCCTTCCCCCCTTTTTTTCCTTCCCTCTTCCCTGCATCCGGAGAGGAGGGGGTGTCTTCTACTTAGCTGTGCATGCCATCGTGGGGGGGGGAGGGAGGGGGCCGACTCCTAGGAGCTGGGGGTCGTATTGTGGGAGCCGACCATGGCAGAGTGCCGCACAGTACGATACTACAATACCCGGATATGATTCTTAATACGAACCACTCTCTGGACACGTCGGTCCATTTTCCCTGCACGAAGCGGCCCCCCCTTGTAAGCGGCTAGCTATCCATGAGGAAACATGGCATTCTTTGACATTGGATACTCCGGAAGACGGAGGAAATGGAGAGTTGGACTCTAAGTTGTACTATGTAGCGGCAGCAGCGGCACTGGCTCGGACTATCCTCAACGCCCACTCTATGTAGCCGGCCGTTGTGGTGGTGATAAGACTCTTTTTGTTTTCCCGCTTAGGTAGGGGCCCGTTGCGGGGGCGCCGGCGCCTTCTGTCGGGCGGCCGCTGTGTGTGTGTGTGTGTGTGTGTGCGAGTATGTGTACGTGTAAAAAGAGGACCGGACGGAGGCTTGCGAGAACCCGTGTTGCAATCTCAACTGCCCTGGGTTCCGACTCGCCCCCGTATGGAAATATATTTGCAGCTCAATGCTGTGGCCCCCCTTTGACGTACGATACAGTACGTATTTACCAACTACGTTTGTTCTTCGGCCAGAGCACGACCGCGACCGTGGACGCGACTGGGGCAGGGCTGCGAAGGGGGGTGAAGGGGATTGAAAGGGCAGACATGGTAGGCCCTTGACAGAACTGGCTGGACTGGTTGGCCGTGACTGGACGGCCGTATTTTGGCTGGGCATGGATCCCTGTTAGCGTGACCTGGGTCAATGCCATCTGGCGACGGTGGCCAATCAGACGGGGGTTCTCGGCCCTGCGCCATCAACATGGGCCCCCGCCAGCCAGCGAGGAACGATGCCCTTGGGGAAACCCTGAAAAATGGCCATTTGCTGGTGGGCTCTACTTTTTTTTTTTTCTGGCCAAAGGGAAAGAAGCCACCGACAACAATTGGATACGTACGCAGCAAGGGGGGTTGTTGAGCAGCGTACATGCAGTTCAATCTCGTCTGTCAGCCAAATACCGCCCTGTCAATGCTCTCAGAACCTGATCTACCGTAGTAGCCAAGGTAGAGAGGCTCGCAAGCTCGGGGCCTCGCTACCAGCGCTTTCCTGGCACAGTGCTCCCAGCACGGCGCGCCCGCGAGATTAGATCCCCTGGCGGCGCCCTGCTCGGCCTGTGCACCCGCGCCGGCTTCATACTGTGTCGGGCCTGAATCTGGGCAGTCTGGACGCTTGGGTAGGGGGGGGGGGGCAGAGAGATGGGGGGAAATCGATTACGGTAGCTAGTGCGAATGCAAGCGTTGCTCGCCGTTCCCTTACGGGCAGCGAGCGCCAACGGGACGAAAGCCCCTGCCTGGCGTGTCTCTGAATATGGGGCGCCGTAACTGGCCGGACGAGGAAAGGGAGCACCACCGTCTCGATGCAGAATTGCTCTCGTTCGTGTACGGCCCTCGACCTTCACTTCCGCTTCCCTCCCCTTCCTCCCCCCCCTTCGAGACTTGAACCATCCCGTTGCCTCTCGCTCCCTTCCTCCCTAAGCTCCATATCCCCCCTTCCCCATCATTCTTTCTCCCCCGTCTCCTTGTTTTCCCTGCCCTCCCGTGCCCCTCTCCTTCTATTCAGTGGTCAGGTCCCGGTCCGCGCGGCTTCGCTCGCCCGCAAATCGCCCATTCCCCCGACTCCCTCGAGATCGCCCGTCCGCCCGTGCCCCGAGCCTTCTTCGACCAACCCACTCTCTCCCGCTCTCTCCCTCCGCCCCAGCAGCGTCGACAACGCGCCGTCCAGTCCACCGGGCCTCGTCCTTTCTCTGCCAATTTTCGATTCTTGGCTGCTCCGGCCGTCGATACCTTGTTGCATCCCTCCCCCTATCTCGCCTCAGAACCGGATCCCCTCTAGCTGGGGAAACGACCCAAAAAAACAACCCCCCGGCAACGCCTTTTCTTCTCGGAGCCCACGCAGAGAGCATCGAAGCCCGGTCCTTCTCATGCTCTCTTTTTAATACCAAGGCATCCTCAACGTGTCATTCCGTGGCACTTGAATTTTTGCCATCCTAGCGGTTCCGCTTCCTGCTCGGACGTGCAGAGAGACCGGACAGGCTCGACAACACTGCACGCAACAAGGCGTCCACGGTGACAGTGGGCTTCTTCCGGAGACGAGCAAACCCGTCTCCTCTGGCCGCAGGCGTCCTTCGATTCCATCCCCCGACATCCCTTTTCACGCCTACCTACTGGTTCGTGGCTCAATTCTAGCCTCGAATTCCCAGGGTTGGGTAACGCCATCTTTTTGCTGCGGGTAAGATGCCCCGTCCGTCCCCGAAACTCCGCTCAGCACTCTCCCCAACTGGGAAGACCTGAACACGAGGTCGAGGCCTCCTCAAGAGGAAAGAAAACACAAGCCTCACAATCCTGATTGCCGCAATGCGTTGGCATTCGCTGTTATTTTCCTTGTCTGGTCCAGTAAAATGACGCCGGTTGCTAACACTGTTTGATGTACCAGATCGTCGTCCTCGATCCTTGATTTTTTTTTTGCCTCTAGTCTCTCGTTCGCGTCTCCCAGTATCCAAAACATTGTCTCGAGCCTTCCCTTAGCCCTCGACTCTGACGATCGGTGTCGAGACTCGAAATTGAAGCTTGACGCCAATCACACCTAGTAGATTGGTGCTTGAACATGGCTGCTTTGGTCCAGACCTATCCTCAGCAATCGGGCACTGTCACTCTGCTTCACACAAGGACGACGTCAGCGTCCGGCATCATGGCAGGAGGACAAGGACAGAACGGTCAGCAGTACGGGCATGGTGCCTCGCAGAGAGGCGGCAGCCACGGGACTCCTATGGGCGGCCCCGTATATCGTAGCAACACAGCGCCCATCCAGCCGTACGCATTCACAAGCACACCGAGCCTCACCTCGAGCCAGCAATGGCAACAGTTCAGGGCCTCGCGGACCGCCTCCGCCTCGGCTCTGCCCACGGCGCAGACCTTCGATTACAACCAGCAGCCCCGGCGGGTTCTCTATCCTGCCAGCGCCTCGATGACGAACCTGCCAAGCAGCACACAATTATTTGGGCCGCAGTCCGTCGGCGTGAGAGACGACTCCGTACTCCCTGCTCACGGCACGCGCAGAGTGGCATCCACGCCACGCCCTCAATCGGCCCACCTGCAGGCCACCTCGTCGCAAGCCCTGTCGGCGCCCGTCTCGGCCAAGGCCTCCCCTGAGCGGTACAGGCGCCCGTCTGCGCGCAGCGCGGGCTCCTTCAGCTCGGGGTCAGATCAACAGCCGGCCTCGCATGGGCAGCCTTCGATGTCATCCAGCTCCGCCGTAACGGCCATGGGGCAGAACTATAATGCCACCATGGGGCTCGGCCAGATTCCCCACCTACGGCCGCAGCCTTACGCGCTGGTAAACAGGCCAAACAGCTATGTGGGCGCGCACCCGACGAGCATCGACGACATGCAACTGTATCGCGATCCGTCTTTGGAGGATCTCAAGAGGTTTCGACGGCGCAGCATGCCAGCCTTGGATTCTGCCGGTTTTCCCAAATCCCTGGCCCCACCCGACCGCAAGCAGCCGGATGAATCAGTCCGCTTGGAACAATCGGGGGCAAAGACAACGGATAAGGAGCCAAAACCCGCACATCTCGCTGTAAAGAACGACCACCCCGTACACGCTCGCTCTGGCAGCGCTGATAGTCGGGGCTCGAGCCGCAGCACCACCAGCACCTCGCGCCCATCATCGGTGAGTCCATTCCCTTTTGTACTTGATCGCCGATACAGCGGCCCGCATTGCCCAATCACGGCGCTCTTGGCCCCAATCGAATGCTACCTCGAGTGAGTACGAATCACTAACCGAATCCATTTCTACCCTTCTAGTCCGCCAACCGCAACGCAAATGTGTCAACCCCCACCGGCAACCCCGCCTCGCTCTCGTCTGCCGCAGAACAGAACGGCACGCCCCAGGACTACCCCCGGCTGGTGACCATCCCCCCCCGAAGCTCGTCTTCCGATGCCGCGACGACGAAGCGGGTCATCAATCCCTCTCCCTTGTCGAAGCCGGTGACGATGGACTCGGATGCGGAGCAGGCCAAGGCGTCCGGCGCCGTGTCGCCGTCCAAAGTAGCCCCTAGGCCTGAAAGCCCCGCCGTCAAGCAGTTGGCTGCCATCAATCAGAAGGGCAAGCTGAGGAGTAAGACGTCGAGGCTGCGCCGTGCCTTCTCCTTTGGCAGCGCCGCGGAGTTCAAGAACGCCACGACGCCCGAGCAGGACGCTGCCAAGGATGCCAGCGCCAACGCCGACGCCGACGCCCCGGGCGCTGGCCCCTCGAAGCTGCATAAGGAGCCAAGCTCCGAGGAAATCTATGATGCCGAGCAGGCCCGCATCGCTCAGCAGCAGGAGGAGGCCGGGCTGGGCAACAGCATCTACTCGGGCAAGCTCTTTGCTGGGTCGACAGATAACATCTCGATCTCTTCGACTGCATCGTCCGCTTCGATTATGATTCGCAAGATGGGCCGTGGCATGAAGAAGGGTACAAGGTCGCTTGTCGGCCTGTTCAGGCCCAAGTCCATCATCGGCGTTCCCGCCGCTGATGCTAAGCTCCCTGAAGCCAGCCAGGCGACAGTGTCTATGGTGACTGTCGAGGCCGAGCAGACTCGCGTCAACGTCAATGCCGACCCGCACAGCCAGGCCGGAGGCGGTACCGGCTTCCCCCGCCTAGAGAGGAATTCGATCGACGCATCGCGGGCGGCCAGCGCCTCGTCGGAGCGCCTCGGCAGCTCAGGGACCGACAACTCGGGTCCTCGGAAGAGTATCGTCGGCGGCGAGAAGGAGCGCGCCGAGGTGCTCGCAGCCGTGCGCAAAGGAATCTTGAAGCACACCAACGGCTCGCCCAACCAATCCCCCCGCCCGTCGGACGTGAAAGGGCCGACTTTTGAGCTGCCCAACGTCCCCAACATCTCCGAGTCGCCAATTTCCAGCGCTCCGAGCACCCCTAACGAGGAGATGCAAGGCCACCGGCGAACCGGCTCCGTCGCTATCGGCAGCGAGGACTACTTCATGTCCGCGCTCCGGCTGCGGCAAGACACCAAGAGCGCCCCTGCTACGCCCCAAGGTACGCTCAAGCGCAATGCCACCTTCAGCCCCCGCATCGTGTTCTACGACACATGGCCCAGCCAGGAGTACGATCGCCGCGGCGAGATTGCGACCTGCAACCGCCTCACTCCCATGCTCGCGCAGCAGATCAAGGAGGAGTTGAACAACTTCAAGATGGTAAGCGCCCCCACCCGGTCCCGTTTTCTTCGTCCCGCCACGGGCTGCTGACAATTCGCTTCGTAGGAGATGGAGGTTCACGAGAACTCCAAGATTTACACGCACTTTTTCTGAACGACTACGAGCGAATGGTACAAAATTATCAGCTGCATTCTCCGGCCTGTTTTATTTCGATAGATGGTTGTCCAGCCTCTACGTGTATTTGACCAAGGTATACATTTCCATGGGCGTTTCACCGGACAGCATTGTATGGTGTCGCGGCGTTTGTTCGCATCGATCTCGACCGCTTTGTGTCTAGAAATCTGGCAACGACGAACTTAATCTTAGGAGGCGCCTGCAGCCGGCGGCCGCCTCTCTACTCCATCGCAGGCCACGTCATTTGGCCCGGGGTCGGCGCCGTCGATTTTAGCGACATGCGAAGGAAGAACTCGGTGCGTTAGAAGTGGTGTGGGCACCACCGAGACAATCGATTTCTCTTGGTGGGAAATACCCATGGAAGGGCGACGGCACAGCAGGGTTGTGGCGGCCGGCACCAGTGGCGGCCACAAACTGCGTGGCAGCCCAGAAAGAGAAACGCTCTTCGAAGGGGAGCACCCTCTTCCCAGTTGTTGTGGCAAAGGGCAGTTGGCTGTTTTTGCGCGGACTCGGCATCTGTATATCTAGACCCCCCACCCAAAGACAATTTACGCGCGCACACACACACACAAGACAGGTCGGAGTGACAAGATGAGAGAACCCAAAGGGTTGAAGAGTTCACAAGCAACGGCATCATCGCAATTACGAGGCGCGGTTCGACGGCATGGTGTTGGTTGGAATGGTTCGGGGGATGGCTTTTGTTATTTTTCCTTTACCCGTCTTGCCGTAGACAGCACTTGTCGGTCCAGCTAGCAACAACGAAGAGGGATGTTCCCACAAACTGGCGATACCAATCTTGCAAATTCGTGGGCCTAGATCAGACGGCCGGGTGCTACTACCTAGACCGAAATGCTCCCCGGCTTCCCAGGGTCCAGGACCCTTTCGGCCCAATCCACAGTGAGAACCGGACGGCGACCTAGCGGGGACCCCGTGGTAGTTTGGCACGGATGTATGGTAGCGTTGGGCTATGATCTTCCGCATCGGCGCTTCAAGCAGGTTTCCAAATCCCATGCGAGGGAAGGCCCCTCCCGTGACCAATCAACAAGGGGCCCAGCCTGTTGCTCGGCCAAGACTCTCGTCCACCATCCCGGCCCCCTAGCTAGGTATGTGATAGAGAAATGATGTCGAGCAAGGCGATTTTCGTCAATCAGCGTCATGGGGAGGCAATCATGTCCTCGTCCGGGCTCAAATTCCTGCTCGACTTGGAAGTCGGCTGAGAGGAAGCACGCATGCGGAGAGAGTCCAGTCGGTCGTTGCGTCCGGACGGGACATGGTGATGGCGGCTCTGGCGCTGGGCCGGCCGCGACATGCACCATCTCTGCCGAGGGGAGATGCAACCTAAAGCTGGAGAGATACCGGACCGAAGGACCACCATCGCTATCTACCCCCGTAATTTATTTCTCGATAATCGCGCGAGATCTTTGGGGTAAAGGGGGGGGGGGCATGTGAAATGGCTTTCAAGGGGGGGGACGGACAGGAAGTTAGGAAACGGAGAGGCGCCGGGTCACAGTTCGTCCAAACTGTGTGGGAACGGAAGGGTGGAGATCTAGGATTACCCCTGTTGACAGGCGGGTCGGAAGTTACATCATTCTGCCTGAGAAGCAACCAATCATCGATGGCGTGGTAACCCCAGTTATCAGCCTTGCAGACAAGGCGGCCAAACCTTTTTTTTTTTTTAGTATCCTTCCGGATTAGTGACTCCGGCCCTGGTGCCTGAACGAAGCACAGCGCGGACGATCGACCCCGAGGCAAGCAGAGCGAACGGTACACGAGCAGCGGGACGATTCAGGTGGTCGCCACTTGCAAAATCTGGATTTCTGGGCGTATTTGGCCCGTCCCCGGAGGCTTCCGGTCCGCATACGTTGCGCACGCTCTTTCTTCGCGATGGCTTCCGAGGGGGTGGCGGCAAATGCGCCGACGCCGTCCGGGGCGGATGCGCCCGCGCTGCCGAACAAGAAACTGCGCGGTCGCGCGTTTTACGAGAGCATCGGGAGCCCCAAGTTCATCATTGCTCCTATGGTGGACCAGTCCGAGTTTGTACGATGGCCCCCTCCCCTGCTTCCTCGTTCCGCCGCGCGCCTTGTGGAACCTAACATGACTGCAAGGCATGGCGCATGCTCTCGAGATCCTTCATGCCCGAGGACCAGCGCCGCAGCATCCTCGCCTACAGCCCCATGATGCACGCCAGACACTTTTCCGAGAGCCAGAAGTACCGCGATAAGAACTTCCAACCAACGAAAGAGCCTTTGCGAGGCCCCGACGCCAAGACCACGACACCATACACCTCTTTCCTCGATGGCAACCCGGCCATCGACAGGCCCCTATTTGTCCAGTTCTGCGCCAACGAGCCCTCGTACCTCCTAGCCGCCGCAAAGCTGGTGGCTCCGTTCTGCGACGCCGTAGACCTCAACCTCGGCTGCCCCCAGGGCATTGCGCGCAAGGGCCACTACGGCGCTTTTCTGCAGGAGGACCAGGAGCTGATATACAACCTGATCCACGCGTTACACGAGAACCTGGATGTGCCGGTGACAGCCAAGATCCGCATCTTGGAGACCAAAGAGGCGACGCTGAAGTACGCCCAGAACGTGCTAAGTGCTGGCGCTAGTATACTGACGGTCCATGGCCGCCGGAGGGAGCAGAAGGGCCACTACACCGGCCTAGCGGACTGGAAGATGATCCGATACCTGCGCGACAACCTCCCTCCAGAGACGGTACTGTTCGCGAACGGGAATATCCTGGAGCACGGTGACCTCGAGAAGTGCCTCGAGGCTACCGGCGCAGACGGCATTATGAGTGCCGAGGGAAACCTGAGCAATCCGGGTATCTTCGCTACCCCTCCCGACCCAGGCCATGAAGAGAAGCTGTACTGGCGGGGAAAGGACGGCCGTGGCGGATGGCGCGTCGACGAAGTCATGCGACGCTATCTAGACATCCTATACCAATACGCCCTGGGCCAGGAGCCGCCGCAAAGGAGACCCTTGTTCATGCCCGGCGATGACACGGCTTGGGTGACGGCCATGGAACAGGCTGCGCAGGCCGAGGACGAACCGCCGACGAAGAAGCAGAAGAAGGAGGGAGGCAGAAATAAGGAGTCGCCGGGACCAAACTTGGGTGCCGTGCAGCCCCATCTGTTTCACCTACTGCGACACTTCGTGGCGCGCCACCACGATGTGCGCGACCTGCTCGCTCGCGCGAGGCAGAGCGACATGGCAGCCTTCGAGAAGGTGATGGACCTAGTGGAGCTCAAGGTAGCCCAGGGCTTGCTCGAGTACGAGCGGACGGACGGGAAGAGCGTCGAAGAGCCGCTGCCGGAAGGGGCGGCCGAGGAAGGAGACGACCCCGAAAGCTCGCAGAAGACGGTGCGCGAGTGCAAGCGCCCGTGGTGGGTGGTCCAGCCCATCGTGCGGCCGCTGCCGAAGGAGGCCCTGGCCAAGGGGGCCGTTCGACCCAAAGCCAAGAAGGCCAAGCCTGAGGCTGGGGCTGGGACCGAGGCCGGGGCCGCAGAGGACAAGGTCGTGGAGAAGGTCGTACAAGAGGAACCTACACGGCAAGAAGTGGGGCCCGAGCTCTTAGAAGCGCAGACGGATTATACCCAAAGCGAGCTTGTGAGTGGATAGGCGTAGAGTAGCATCTATACACCCAAAACCAAATAACGTACTACCCCCACAGCAGGCGTCAGGTTGCTCTTTCACCCATGCCACCCCCGATACGTGAGCGTTACATTGCGGATATCATCTTAAGTTACACGGCGGCGTGGGACCCATCTGCATCTGGATTGCCTATACATTTCTCGCGAGGTTTAGTTCGTCTTCCGGCTAAGGTGTGGATTATATCTCCCGCCTACTTACCATTAACCGTGTTTACGTTTAGCAACTAAGGCCCTCAGCTAATAAAGCAATGCTAATATATATCCCTTGCCTCCTCTCCTCACACACCAATTCGCGGTAGAGCCTCTAAGCCCCGCGCCTTGGTACACTGTATAGCTGAACTATATCCCATGAACATGAAAGCTTAGCTCACCATCCCGTGCTCGCTCGATGAGTTGGCTATATAAGAAGCAATGCTAGTGCTGTATTAGGTCTAGAACCCCAACCCAACCGTAGGTATCATAACTCCAAAGCCTAGCCGTAGATGGCCTTGCTCTCGGGCAGTGCTAGTCCCAAGGACGGGCAATAGTACATTTCACATCATTTGTTGCGCCGAGCATATATGCGGAAATTTTAGAGAATATTCACAGTGAATTCAGAATACTAAAATCATTACATGCCGAAGAGAAGCCGCTATCGACTCCAGCTACGGACATGACCTATAACACTCCAGTGGTTATCCGGCGAAGCTATAGCGTTATTCTAGTGGTGTTTTTCACCCCCCCCGACCCCCAATTTTTTAAATCATCGACGCTGGCACTATTAATAATAGCAAAGGGGCGTTAGATTTAAGCCCAAGCAGTGCCGACCACCCAGGAGACATCGTCGTTGAACGAGGATGAGGTCTCGAAGGCGTTGACACCGCCGTTGCGGGCGGCGTAGCCGATGGCCTGGTAGTGACGGAAGAAGTGGGTGGGGTAGCTCCAGGAGCGGATCGAGTTGCCCTGGCCGTTGAGGCCGGACTGTGGGCACCAGGTGGCGTCCTCGCCGAACAGCTTGGAGCCGTCGTTGGCGTTGACGTACAGCTCGAAGCCCGAGTGGCGGATGAAGCTGCCGGGGGTGTCCCGGGACTCGAACGAGAAGCAGGCGCTGTTGGCAAGACCGGTGCGGACGGTCCAGCTGGCCTGCTGCTTGAGGGACGTGGCGCTGTTGTTGTCAACGACCTGGGTGTTGACGGTGGCGCCGGTGTGCGCGAGGTAGCGCGTGGTGCAGCACGAGGTGGTGGCGCGCAGCGAGACGGCCGAGCCGACGGTGAGCGCAGGGCCGCTGGTCATCTGGCCGGCGGCGTAGCCGGCGGCGGCGATGTTAGCCTGCACGGCGTTCTCGGTGGCGTCGGACGGGTAGCCCGTGGTCATGACACCCTCGTAGAAGGTACCCTGGGACCAGTTGCTGTTGTCACCACCGATACCGAGGATAATAGCACCCTCCTTCTTCATGGGGTTATAGTTGCTCGTGCCCTGTCCGGGGCGCGGGCCGCTGTAGTATGTCGAGAGCGTGGCCGAGTTGGCATCACCGCCGCGGACCGCCCACTGGTTGCCAGAGTTGCCCTTAACAATGGCAGTGACGAACCGGGAGGTCATGGAGGGCAGGTTCGCGAGCTTCGAGTGGCCATCCGCGCTCGCGTACAGGCCGTTCTCAAGATCGGCCAGGATCCAGGGGCCGTTGCCGGCGCCGGTGTCGTAGCCGGTGCCCAGGCCGAAGTAGACGGCCTCCATGTGGCCATCACCGGGGTCGGTGCTGGTGACCTCGGCGTTGCCGTAGTCCATGCAGCAGCCGCCGTTGTAGTGGGTGCCATCGAAGATGGCGTACATGCCCTCGGCGGCGTCGCCCGTGGCGATGCCGTTGGGGACGTTGTTCCGGTAGCCGGTGCCGGGGGAGATGAAGACACCGTAGGCTTTCTGGCCGTTCAGCGTGACCGGGGCGCCGATGGCGCTAGCCAGGTTGTCGAAGCCGTTGGCCTCCGGGCCCTGGGCGGCGCCGCCGGGGGGAGCCTGGGCGAGGTGGTTACCCTTGCCGGACTGGTCGAAGAGGATGGTGATGACGCAGGTAGTGCCGGCGCAGAACGAGTCCTGGGCGGCGGCGTTGGCCACACCACCGGCCGACAGCGGCGAGACGTTGAGGGTGCCATAGTCGGAGTCACGCCTCACCTGGTACAGCCAGCCGTTGTAGTTGCTGTACAGCGCGCGGGTGCTGCTGTGCGCGGCGACGCAGGGCGTGCCGCCCGAGGCGTAGATGTCGCAGGGACCGGCGACGACCAGACCCGCGGTGGCGATGAGGCCCACGGCGATGGCGCGGACGCTCTGGAGGGTGGACATCAACGGCATGGCTGGTTACTTCTTGGTCGGGGACGGCCAACAAAAAGAAGACAGACACGGAGACAGGGACTACTGGGCTACTCGTCGCCAAGAAGCTTGAAGCGCACGACGAAGGGCTGGCAGGTCGTCGTCCGGGCGTAGCGTGCGGCTCTAATATGCCTTTATTATCCCCCATCGCATCTACGCCGTAGGGGTCCTATCGAACCCATCTCGAGGCTCTCTACCTGGAAATAAGATGAGGTACTATCGATAATGCTACGTTCCCTCACGTTATGCAGGGTATAGCTTCCTGCTCCTCATAAACGTGCCGATCCTTTAGTGGTCACAGGGGCGGATCAGGAAGGTAATTTTTAGGTATAATGCGACATAGCCCCGGTAATCCACTCGATATAGGATTCGTTTATAACCATACGCCTTGCTGGAACAGAAGGATCCCCGTAATCACTAAGCAGAGCTTGTACTAAACCCGATGTCAATCACGTAGTATCAGCACCTATTAGCACCAGCCTGGCCCTAGGAAAAGGCCCGAGAATCGCCTCGAGCGCGGCCGCTGTGGCGGCGGACTTATGTCGCCGCCCCCGATTAGGCACCAAGATTATTAGTTTTTAAGGACGACCAACCCCCAGATCTCGTTCCTTAGACCGGGGCCCTAGCGCGCGAATAGTCATTTGTGATATTGTGCGAGCTGGTTCGAGGCAAGGGGCCGGTGACACTATTTAGCAGCAAATGCTGCGCTGCGCTGTACTTTGTGTATTCCGAATGGTCGGACGACAACTCTGTCTCTGTTGTTCTGGCGGGCAGCTGAGAAACGTTGCGGCCCACCACCGCGCCGCGGTCAATAATACAGCTCGGGACTACTGAGGCGCATTAATGCAGGAGCCTGGATAATCTACCGAGGATCGGTTCCTAAATATGCCCCCCCTTCATGACGTTTCGGGCGAGAAAGCGAGGAACTGAGGCTCAACCCCCATCTGACAACAACCCCGAAAGCGTAACCCCGAGGAAAGTCCCGAGTCGGGTGTTGACGCTGTTCTATTTGGGGTTAACCTCCAAACTGCGCCGCGCGACGATCCGGGCCCGTAACCGATCTCCCGATAGGGAAATCGAATCGAATCGATTTCC
The DNA here is from genome assembly GCA_021432635.1 of Thozetella sp. PMI_491. Lineage (NCBI taxonomy): Eukaryota > Fungi > Ascomycota > Sordariomycetes > Chaetosphaeriales > Chaetosphaeriaceae > Thozetella > Thozetella sp. PMI_491. The sequence goes on from MU270103.1 coordinate 142,423, forward strand.
CGTCTACGTCCACGTGGTAACCAAAGAAGAGAGTTCAAAAAAAAAAAAAAAAGGAAAAGAAGAGAGGACGGGGGGGTGTGCTAAGAAAGTACTTTACATGGGTGTTCTCTGTATAGCATTACCTTTATGGTAAGCATTTGGTTTTTGTCCTACCTCATAGAGTTTATATACATAAGCCAATGAAAGTTTATCTGACAAGTCTTGGATTTCCTATGCTAAAGACGCCAGACAACGCAAGCTCGAGGGCCTAGAAACTAGGGCACACCATCTAGGAAACAGCTTGCAACTGAACCATAGAACCAATTTCCTCTTGCCAAGATGTAGCTTCATCGGCTGGGTAGCGACAATTACGACCGTAACCTGATGCCAAGCATGCCCGATGGATTCAGCCCAAGTTCGCCGTCCCCTCATGATTGATAAAGACATTTTCAAGAAACAGACCTATCTCTATAGGAATAGTTTCCCCGCCGCAGCATATCATCTTGTGGAAAGTCCCTGTCGAAGCCCCACTGGAAGCTTCGGGGAACGATCGACAAGCCGACCGGCCCCCCCCTAAAGACCACTACCGAGTTGGACCGAACGCGGGGACCAAATGCCACCCCTCGCCTTCCATGCTTGGGTTAGCTGGGTTTGCTGTGAGGTCACAGGTGTGCAACTCACTAGTGTTTTAGACAACTAAGGGTCCAAGGGAACCCTCCCAAGGACGAGATGAGCGGCCACGGGAGCACGATCAGGTGGTTGACGAGTCAGTTACTGATACGAACATCACAGACGGGATTCTGTCGAAAGTCCCTGACGGCCATGAGATCGACCCCTTCAAGTTGGTCAAGAGCCTCGGTTAAGCAAGTAGCAGATAGTCCGGATTCAAGCGAAACGGCAGTGTGGTATAGATGGTGATATTGGGCTACCTACATATGTGGGACAATTTGACTACGCTACGCGCCTAAACCGTTACGGAATCCCGGAGCATACAAGCATTCCCTCTCCACCCGTTCCGCAACGCTGCTTCCTCCTCCCTCTTGGCGGTGTACCCGCACCCCTGCCCTAGGCGGGCGTTCTCTTGCGGCATCTCATGCTTGGCTATCGCCCGGCGTCCGGATCTATCCGAGCCCGTCTCCTTGGAGGGGAGCGGCTCAAGGAGCTACTGTTTCTCCGCTTCCTCTGCGGCTTCTCCGGCGGCGGGGAGCGGTCCGCCGACACCGATCTCGTTGGGCTCCGGCCGCGGCTGTACGAGCGATCCCTATACCGCGGAGGACCGCCCTGAGGGCTGGCCGAGCGAGAGCCTCTCCGCGCTGGGGGCTGGCGGCGCGGTGGGGGGGAGCGCGACCTCGGGCTCTCGGACCGTGAGTCCTTGCGAGCCTGGCGGCGCGGCGCTGGAGACCGCGACCGAGAAGAGCCGCTGACGGAGCTGGAGTTTCTCCTTCTGGCTGCGCCGCGGCGTGGCGTAGGCGACCGCGAGTGGGACGGGGACCTACTCCGAGAGAGGGACCGAGAGTCCCTGCTGTCGCGGCTGTAGGACCGGCCACGCGGGTGGCGTGATGGGGTCCTCGAGTATGATCGACTGCGCCCGCGGCCACCCGGGCTGTCCGAAGAACGTCTTGCCCTGCGCGGGGGCGTGCGGGACAGCGAGCGAGAGCGCGAAACAGATCGGGAGGGAGATCGCCTGCGGTCGACAGCCCTGCGGCGCGGGGAACCCGGTGCGGAGCGGGAGCGGGAGCGGGAAGAGTAGGAGGACCCGGTGTAAGACGAGTAGCTCGATACCGAGTCGGCATCTGAGTCATCGTGGGCAGGCGGTGCCGGCAAGGCAGGCTTGGGCATATTTTGGAGGAAGGTGCGCATCTCCTCGGTGAGGTAGCCCATCTTGATGGAGGTGAAATAGTTAATGGAGAAGCGGATGTTGCGGGGGTTGTCGTGGGGGAAGAGGCCTTCTAGGCTGGGCTTGAGTGTCTCGTCGCTGAGGCGGGCCGTGAGCTGCTTGGCGCCGATGTTCTCCTGTATGTCCTCGAAGAGAATCTTGATGAAGATACGACTGGCCGCTGTAGTCTCCTCCTCGTTTAGGTGGATGACGGAGAGCACGTGCCAGCCTAGAGCATCAGTCGCAAACAGGTGGCCGAAGAAGCGCGCGATGTTTCGCAGCTTGTTCGCATCGTACCTGTGAATGGTCTCGAAGTACTTGGCGAACGACTCCTCGTACAGCTCGCGCCACATGCGGTTCAGCCGCGCGAAGCGCTCGCCTATCAGTCCGAAGAACTTGATGTAGGTCCGCTCCTGGGCACACGACTCAACCACCATGCTCACGAGCTCGGTCTCCTGGCCGGGGGGCAAGCGCAGCTTCATCAGTTTGTGAGTGGCTTCCTCGGGGTCTGCGCTGGACTGGATGGTGAGGTAGATGGTACGTCGGAGGTTGACGAGATCGGCATTGCTCTGGTCCTTGATGTCCATCGCCTTTTGCTCCTCGTCCTCCGAGCCCGACTCGCTCTCGTCGTCCTCATCGTCGTCCTCGTCATCGCTCCCCTCGCCTAGAATCTCGGCCTTCAGCTTTTTGTATTCCTCCTCGTTCTCCTCCCAGTTTTCGTCAAACTTGAAAATGTTGAGCCCATCCTGGACATCAATATCGCCGTCGAGGTCTATCTGGTGCGTGATCTGGTCCTCCTCCTCAACCAGGTCGAGCTCCTCCTTGATGGCAGGGTTGTCTTTGTATTTGTCCTTCCGCGTCTGAAACAGAACCTCAATCATGTACTGGACGCGGCGGTCGATGTCGGCCTCGTGCAATATCGTCCGGAACTGGTCAAAGACAGCCATGGAGATGGCCGGTTCCATCTGCTCCAAGAACGACCCGACCTCCCTAGTCAGCCCTACGGCAATCTCGACGCTGTCGTCCGTCGGCTTGTGCAGCAGTAGCAGGAGGATCTGCGCGGCGAGCGTGGCGCTGCAGACCTGGGTGTTGACTAGGTGGGCGATGAACATGGTCGACGAGAGACAGACCGTCTTATCGTTGCGACGGAACGCCTTGCGGAAGCGCATGACCAGCCGCTTGGCGAGCAGCTCGCCCAGGATTGGCAGCTTCGTGTTCGCGATGGCCATCAGGGCGGCATAGATGGGCGTGAACGGCAAGCTCGCGTGCTGCGCCTGGATGATGCTCTGGCAGAACAGGCCGCGGCCGCGGATCAGGTTCTCGCCAAAGAGCTCGGGAATAATGTGTTTAATGTTGGACACGTTGATCTTGTTGATGAGACCCTTGATGGACTTCTTGAGCGCCTCCCACGCCATGCGCTGGTACTCCTTGCTCTTCTTGTCCGTGATCTGCGCCTGCAGCGCGCGCAGTCGCGCCGGCGGGATATAGGTGCCGCCAGACCGCATCGTCAGAAGCTTCTCATACTCGGCCTTTGCGGCGGCCTGCTTCTCCTCCTCGGTCCGGACGGGCACGGGCGGGGGGGGAGGAGGAGGCGGCGAACGGGCGGCCCTCGCTGGGCGGTACCTGTCACCTCCATCGCGGCGGCCGGGCGATCGGTTGGGACGGCGCGGGGAGCGATCCCTGCTGGCCTCGATGGTCGGGGGGCGCTCCTCCAGGTCGCGCGACGGCGACTCGGCGACTGCGGAGGCCATGGTGGGGGGTGGAAGCGGGTGATGGCTTCGGTTGATGTTTTGGTTTGAGAGGCGACCAACTTTGACAGACCAAACTTTTCGACGAGGCTGGGTGGGGCCACAGCCTGCAGGCGGCGGTTGCAGGGATCTTTCCAGTATGCACATACGGTACAGTACAGTGCCTGTGCCCCACACAGCTTACAGTTTGACTTATGGACACAGTGAGTATGAATGATGGCACGGGCCACAGTCGGCTAAACCGTGGGTGGTTGCGCCACGCGCAGACGCGAACTTCACCCCTGAGTTCTCGTGTCTAGTCGGATAGCTGTCCAGAGCGGCCCCTAGCTCTTGACTATTTTTTGCCTGGTTCACATTCGTCGACAAGGCCAGCTTTCCGACGCAGAGCCAGCGCATATCCGCCTCGAGTCGCAAAGAGACAAGCACTTGGGATTTCTCCTTCATTCTCTCCTTAATCACATTTCGGAAACTCTACTTGTAATCAACAATGGTGCGCCTCGCCCACGTCTCTCTCCGAATCCCCCCCCTTTTCAAGTCGCTGCCGCCATAGCTAACACGGCTCCGCCCCTCCCCTTTAGCTCGACAAAATTGTTGGCCTTGCCATGCTCGGGGTTGCCTCCGTCGTCTTCCTCTACTACACCATCTGGACTCTTCTGATCGTACGTCCCGACTCCTTGGCTTCGTCTGAACTGGCATCGCGAGCTCCCGGAAGCCACCCCCTGCTAACTCGGTCGTGCTCCCTAGCCCTTCGTCGACTCGGATCACCCTCTGCAGAACTTCTTCCCCCCGCGTGTCTGGGCGATCCGAATCCCCGTTATCCTGATCCTCCTGGGCTCGGCCGTGGTTGGTTCCTTCCTCAGCATTGTCATGATCCGCAGCAACCGGAAGAAGGCTGCCAAGGCCAAGGCCGCCGCGAAGAAGAAGGCGTGAAGGGCTCAACAGTTGGAGCAAAAGCGGCGGGGCTCAGTCAGAGACAGAGGGACGCGACCATCGCCATGCTGGTCGTAGTCGAGATCTGCCTCGGCATTATGCATGCAATGAATGTACTTGTCCCATATAGGGAGGGCTTCCACAGCCTAGCGGGGGGACCTAGGCGTACGCTGTAGGAAGAGCCCGACGAAGTATCTAATACTACAAACCATCCTGCCCCATCGAAGAGCAGATCGTGAGGAACAAGACAAAGTTGACATCACCGCCCATCGTGCGATAGAAGGTGCTTTGACCTGGGTGTATTCCAGGCCCCGTCCGGCTGAGGCATCTATCTAAATATATATGTATATATGGCTGCTACATGGGAGCAGCCATGGGCCTCAGCGAACTGGTTGCAGGGCGCTAGCTGCTAGCCTAGTTGTGCCCGCAAAAGATGGGATGGGCGCCCAGGACCCCTGAGCAAAACAAGTCCCGCTAGACCAAACAACCGGGGCTAGCAAAGCGCAGAGAGGAGTTCCAAGTTCCGAATCCAGCCGCCTCCATGTTCCACGCAGCGAAGAAGTGTTGCTTGGCACACCAAATGTCAACCAAGCGAATGCATCTCACGCATCCCTCCAGCAGCCGAGCCCGGCCGCGAAAGTCATGATCAAAGCCATTGCGAAGAAACCAAGACTCGGTCGCACCCATGAAAGTCCCCTCCCTAGAGCTACTCAGGAATTAATGCTCCATCCAGTCAGTCATGTAGCAAGCGAACGAGAACCGCACAGTGTCGTCGGAAGCCTAGGGGGCCGGTCCGCCCCCTACACAATCACTCGCTCACACTCGCTGGTCGGCAAAATCGAGCACTTCGCAGTCGTCTTCGAAGAAGCCGTCCTCGTCCGGATCGCCCGCCCGCCCGGCACCTCGTCGGCGGCGGGTGGTGACCACTATCTCTCCGTCGTCGTCGCCGCGGTGGAGGAACCGCTCCATCGCCTCGACAGGTAGAGCCCGCGATGCCTCGAGGTCCGCAGCGTAGAGCGCTTCGTCCGCGACCGGAGGCAAACCAATATCCAGTTTGATGGCCGCAATTGGCTGGCCGAAGGCCCACGCTCCAGATGGTTTCAGAGACATGGGTCTTGTGTCTGGTGCCGCTTTGTTTGCCTTAGATCCCTTCGACTTGCGCTTTGGTGCCTGCGTAGACGGCTCATCCTCGTGGCCAGCTGCGTCCACGAGGTTGGAGAAAGACGGAACCTGAGGTACAGCCGCCCCATGGAGCTGGCTTGAGGTATATTCGTACAGCGCCACGCGCCTGTCGGTATGGAAAGGCTGGTAAGGCGCGCTGGATTCTATTTCGGCCTGAGGAATGGGCGCCTCCGTACCGACCGGCTGGGCGACTGGGCGCGGTTTATGGGCGAGCACCATGGTGTTGTTTCCTGCATCGAGATCTCTCTCCGTGAGATCTAGGTACTCTTCCGGATCGATGTATGCCCTCACCGACAGGGCGATCAGGTCGTCGGGGAGTCTCGGGACCTTGAAGTCTTTGTACCGGGAGAGGCGGGGCACGCGTTGGCTGTCGCCGCTGGACGTCTTCCGGTTCTTAATCGGGAACGTCCGCACCAGGCCGTCTCCAAGAACGAAGAGAAAGTGGTCCCTCTTGCCAGCGATCCACGTGACACAGGACGGGCCGGGAGCCGCCGTGGTGCTCGGGAGCGAGACTCTCTTCTCGCCCGTGTGTCGGAGCTGGCTGATGGCTGTGCCCGTCTTGCCGAGGGAGTGGCTAATGCTCGCCGCGATGACCTTGCCGCCATGCGTGGCATAATCGCTGATTCCGGACGCGACCGTCGCTTGCTGATTATTAGAGCTGCTTCTACGCGGGCGAGTAATCAGCGGGCGGGCGGCATCCCGAACCGAGCTCAGGGCATTCGAGGCGAGCGAGACCGCCGAGGCAGGTCCCTCGGCGGAGCCGCCCTTAGCGTCTTGCTGCCGCGTTCTACGGCGTGGAGGGGGCCAGGTGAAGGCGCTGGGCGGAAGGTCCAAGAGGTGAACGGTGCCACGCTCCGTCACCATTGCCACCCGCTGCCCGTTAGGCTTCGTCCAGGCAACGTCGACGATTCGCGCAACCGTCATGCGAGAGAACTGGGCAATCTGACGCACGCGGGGTCCACCAGAGAAGGGAGCTCCAAACGACTGAAGCGGCGATGACTTAGTGTATTGAATACGCATCAGATCCCACACTGTCTGTACATCTCCTTTGGTGCTTGCGGTAAAGAGCGAAAGGCCCGTGGGCGAGAAGGAGAGGAAGCCACATCCCTGAGGGATCGGGAACGTAGCGATGGGATGGAGATTGTTTGAGGCGTTCATTGACTCCACGTCGAGAATAGACACTAATCCGGGCTCCTTCGGCGCCGGAGGCGTGACAGTGCCATGCGTGGGAGGAAACTGTGCTGCATCTGGACGACCGGCGTTGCCCCAGGACTGCGGTCCCGGTGGTGGGGACCGCGGGGGCTGGTTGGGCTGTGAGCCTGGATTCCAGTAGTTGTTCCAAACCTGCCAACCATGCTTTCCCACCCATTTGGCCCCTTGAATAAGCTCTTGCGTGGCATCCCGCATGAACTTGTTCATGACGCTCTCCGACAGCGGAAGGTCGACGTCGGCATTGGCCGGCGGCAGTTGCGGTGGCGTCAAAGATGTGAGGAGAGGAGCACGTCCCTGGGTTGCCACAGGGATCGAGGCGCGCAGGGCGATCTGGGAAGACGGCGCCGCTGGGCAGTAGGCGATCCATCTGCCGTTGAGGGCGATGATCGCGCTCTGAGGGCGCGGGCGCGGAGGAGGCGCCTGTTGGAGCCGACTGGTCTCGGGCTCCTGAGATGCGTCACCTTTAAGAGGCTGCTGAAGTGTAGTCCAGAGCTTGCCGAGGCATCGGAACTGCACTCCGTGCTCTGGAGAAATCGGAGCCTGGCGATATACCCAGCACTCGCCCGTGACCCCGGAAGCCACCACCAGATTTCCGGAATCGGCTTTAATCTGGAAGGCACCGGTGGGAGGCGGTGCCTTGAAGATGGGGCTGGTGATGGGCTGCTTGAGGGGAATCTTAGGCGCCTCAAGGAGCGTGCACACATGCTTACCCGTCGCTAGAGAGTACACCTCCACCGTGGTCTGATACGACTCGACAAAGCCCGGAGTCGTCTTGGCGCTCAAGCCATCCTTGGAGATGGCGTCACCGACGTTGGCCATGGCCTCCGACCTATCAGCAGAGACAGCGTCATAGTCTCCATCGACCTGAATTCCAGGGGCTGACAAGGGGATGTGTGGACCATGCACGACGGCTGCCACTAGAGGAAATAGATCAGATAGATCCGAAGTCCAGGGCAAGACCCTGGCGTGGTACACGCCACCTCGCAGTCCCTTGATGCTGGCACGGGGCTCCAGGCCCCGCTTGCTCACAGCGTGAACCTCCAGGCCGCCCTCGTAGCCGGCCAGGACCACAGCGTCCTTGCCCGGCAGTTGATCGGCCTGTAGAACCGGGATGGAGTCGAAGCCGAAGTAGTAGCTCCTCTCGCCTGCCACCATTCCCGACTGCGGGTTCAGATCGAAGTCGATGTCAGGCGCGCCGTAGAAGTGCGGCTGAGGATGATGCGGGAGAGGCGGTTTCGAAGCCGAGGCGTTTCGCATCTGAGCTGCGTGGGCATAGTGAGAATGCATGGAGCTCCGCCGAGTAGAGGGCGGCTCGGCCCGGTTCAGACTGTGGAGGTGATCGGGCGGCGAGTAGTGGGCGTCCATGTGGAAGCTGAGAGGGCGACGGGCAGGCGCGGCCGGCGGGGAGACCGAGGGAATATGGTAGGGGCGCGGCGACGACCAACCCGAGGTGATGCCACGGTGATCTTCGTAGGAGGAGGGTGCGGTCGGCGGGGACTCTCCCACGAGGCTGATGAGGTTTCCAGGCGACCCGGCGATGCCAGCAGAGATGGCCTTTGTCCATTCCCTCGTGTTGGGCGAGTTGCTTGTTGCGAAGGACGTGGTGGAGACGGCATCGAGGAGGGGGCTCGGCGCCGGTATCTCTTTGGGGGGAGGGCTAGAGGGCTTCATTTCGGGGGACTGAATCGCAGGAGGCGAGGGGCTTGTCGAGGGGCCCTTGTTGCCGTTCCCCGACCTGGCGAGAGGGGTGCATGTTAGCTCACTTGTGCTCTTTTCGGGGCGCGGAAGTGAAGAGCTGTCTGCCCACTTGGGGAGGCGGGCGGTTACACAGCACCAGGGGAAGGGGGCTAGGGAGGACGGGGTTCGAACGCACGAGAACTTAGAGCCATTTTTTGTCACCGCTGCGATAACTCCTCCACTGTCTTTGCCATTCTTCCTGTCCTTCTTGGAGCCTAGGTGCAGACACAGAGTTTGTTAGCCCGGTCCATGTGCAGCACGCGACGGGGCGTCGTGAGCGGCGGCGAAGCTGTGGTTCACGTAGCTCCGAGGCGTATCCAGTCCGGAGGGACGGCAAGGGAGGACGCGAGGGCCGAACGCGTGCGGACGGCTGCATGACGTACCAGGCATTAATGGCGACGCGGGAGACAGGCGAGCAGTTCCCTCGGAAACTGCTCGAAGATGGGCGGGAATCACCTCCCAACGGCTTCGTCGGACCGAAGCGACAGTCGGGGATCTGGTTTGCTCTCGTCCGATGTGGTAGCAGCTATTCGGAAGCGGGTTGCTCTGCTCTTCGTATGCAGTGCGGAGGGGAGTGATACAATGCGATCGATGTATGACAGCAGGCGGGCGCTGGGCCGGTTTCTAGCGCGCGGGCCTGGGAGGGAGGGTTCGAGGACAAAGGAGTGGAAGAAGCAAAAGGACACACAAGAGGGTACGCCGCGTCGGGCAGGAGGGGCGTGACCACGAATGCAAGAAGCGGAAAGAAGGAGGGGAAGCAACCGACGGCGGCTCCGGATCAAGTGCCCCCCAAAACGAAACCAAGGTGCGGGAATGCCAGGCGCGATCGATGGTCAGGTGACGGGCCGTGTCGTTGGTCGTATTAATTAATCCAGGTCAGGGGCAAGTGGCAAGGTTGGACAGAATGAGTAGGTTTCTCCTGGGGGGGGG
>MU270103.1:152081-232892 GCA_021432635.1 Thozetella sp. PMI_491
CAGGAGCCAAGGTCAACAAGACACGGGGTGACTCGGTCGAGGTTCACAGGCGGCGGGGGGCCAGCTCGGGGAGCGAGGGGTCGTCCACCACCTCCAGCCGTCGATAGACGTAACCGCTCTGATGCAACGCGAGGGCGGGGCCTGCTTGAGCTGGCAGGCTGGCTGCGGCCGGTTCCTGGACGAGTTGGGGAGGGGGGGCGGGGATGAGTGGGCTGCATCGGTATCGAGGCTAAGCTCAGTACAGACAGTACCACTACGGACAGCCCACGGGCCCGGGGGTTAGGGAGAAAGGGGGGGGGGGGGGGGGGGAAAAACCCCCCCGGGGGGTTTGGGGGGGGGGGGCCCCCCGGGGGGGGGGGGGGGGGGGGGGGGGGGGGGGGGGGGGGGGGGGGGGGGGGGGGGGGGGGGGGTACGAAACTCCACCGGCGTGTTTTGGGGAGGAGGTCTCCTCTGGGTGGATGAATTGGGGGAAGAGGGGCATGAACACCTCCCATTTTTGCTGAGGTCCTCGGCAAAATACAGTTCAGTTCAGTGCCGTGCAGAGGGAGTACATACCAATAGGCATGTCCGATGCGTACAATCAGCATAGGCAGCTAGATAATGTACTGTACGTATGGTACTTGGGTACTTGGCCACCGTGCTTCGGTGATTTGGTGGCGGCAGTCGCTACGAGACCAGATGCCAGCCCCGGAGGGGTATGGGGTATGACTCCCAATCTCCCCAATGCCTGGGTACTACTGTAGGTACAGTACCTACTTGCTTCCTCGATCTTCTATCGTCGCGCGGTTGATCAACACAAGCAACGAGCAGGGCCGGCGGCATGCGCCTCGGCGAGCCCTTTGTCTCACCTACCGCCTGTCGAGCCCCTATCTTTAGGCGCAGGCGCGCCCACGAACCTTTGTACTGTGCAGCACAGTTATCTGGGAATCCCCGGGGCCTGGACGCCTCAGGGCTAGCGCTCAGCTCGCAGCTGCCAGAACATACACCTTGTCTCCCCTTTCGCCCTCGTTGACGTAAGATACTTCGCCTCTCGGGTCTTCCTCCAATCCCTCGGCAAAGCACCCCAATACAGTGCCTCTTGTACATCTGAGCGCGCCGTCTCTATCCTGCCAGGCCTGGCTTCCACGGCTGTCGTCGTATCTTACGCCTTGGTACACCTTGGGGCGTCGGAAGAAATAGATCAATCCCTCGTCCGCCGCTCCCACCCTCGCCATCGCCCTTCGCCAGCGCCTTCCCTTTCTCATCTCGTAACCGGCGGGCCGTACATAATAACAAAATGGGTCACCGCGCTTGCCTCGTATGCTGTGCTACCTAGTAAGTAGGTATAGACGGCTTCTGCCGCATCGTGCATGCCGCCCTGTTTTTTTCTTCCCCTGGTTTCCGCTTCTGCTGGTTCCCAACCTCGTCAATCGGCATGAGTCCTCTCTTGCCTCGCTCTAGCGGATCCCGTCTCGGACACCCAGAGTCACGCCGTGGCGCAGAGGCAGCGAGCTGACTCCCAGGCCGTCACGGGCCGTCACCGCTGACCTCCTCCCACGACGGCTCGTCAGCTTTTGCCTTTTTCGTGATCCCATCATCTCCTCCCCTCCCCCCTGTCCCAGGACACCTGGCCGGATGAATCACGGACGTCATTGGCAGTGGTCATTGGACATGAATCACCCCAAGGTGCTCCCAGCCCTGTCATGTACGGATATGTATGTCCCTGCTGTACCCACCGAATGCCTAGAAGCCTCGCGCGTTTTGTTACCCTACCCGTCTGCACGCTGCATGGGTTTTGCCCCGCCGAGCCCTCCCTTGGCAGGCGGATGCCGGGGAGGGGGTCCCAGTACTTGGGGGGGGGGCCAGGCATGAGGGGTCAGATGATAAGGACCACTCACTAGCACCACGAGGACAGGCCCAACCCCAGCGGGCGTTCTCCCCTCGCGCGGGGCGGATGCTAGCAGTAGATCTGTAGTTCCTGTAGCCCGTAGCTCCGGCAGAATGAGGCCGGTATCCTGGCCACACAACAAGTGAGTGCACGACACAAAGACGATGGAACCTGGTGGAAACTGTATTATTCACACGCCCAGCTCGCGTAACCCTTATCTCTCCCTCTGCGCCGACCGGCCTCCCGCGGCTGGCGGCGGCTGCTTGCTTCGGCATCGAGCCCGGGTCGCCCGAAAGTCCGTTCCTGCAATGACGCCCGAAATGTCTGTCCTATACTACAATAAATTGCCCCAGAATAATGTCTCAGGGCCTTCAAATGCCGCGCATGCGGCGGGACGCTAGCTATTCCATGTCCAGAAGAAATGTGCTTCGTAATTCCTAGGCCTCGGTCTCTTCTCTTGCGCTCCGCAAGCCGACATCGATTGTCGGCTTGGACCGTGGGCTCTCCTGTCTTGGAGTGTCGGCGCAGGTGCGCCAGGCCGTATCGCAGCTCGGTCCGTAGCATGTTGTTAGTAAATAGCGGCTGGTTGCCCCCGAGCTCCTAATTCGTACATCTAAATTGCTCGCTCTCAAACAACACCCCCAAGTGATGGCAAGCCGCTCGCCCCATCTCTGCCCTCAGCAGCACCGAGGATTCGGGACTCGAAGCATGCCTCTCCCTCATGCCCTTACGCCCCGCGAATTCACCTCGCCTTTCTCGCCAATGTTTAGCAGGATGCGGCAGTCGGGGCAGTACCACTTTGTCGTTCGGGCAGGGATCTCCTGGAGGCCGACGCACTCCAGATGAAACCATTCGTGCTTGCAATTCTGTGCCGCGCTGTCATTAGTCTGAGACTGCGGTTTGCCGGTCCCTCGGCCATGGGGACGGCCGGGCCGGCGGTGGTCGCTGCCGCTGGAGTCGGGTCTACTCACATCTAGATTGTCGCACTGGATCATGGTTCCGTAGCTCACTCGGTTGCAGAGGCAGTAGCGAGGCTCGTCCGGGTCAATGACGTTACCCTCGTCGTCTACCTCCACCTCGAGCGTATCGCTGCCGCCGGCATCCGCGCTTCCTCCGCTCTTGTCTTTCTTGGCCGCCTTCGCGCTCTTCTTCTTCGGCGCCGCCTTCCGCTTGGTCACCGCGCTGCTGCCCCCACTGTTAGTGCGGCTGATGACTCCCGGGGCCGGCCGTTTCGCTCGCTTGCTGGCGGGGCGCGGTGCAGGCTGCTCGCCTCGCTCTGGAGCCGGGGTGTTTCGCGCGGTACTGGCGCGGCGAGGACGGTCCACGGCAAGAGACGAGGGCGGCTCTTGGCTCGACGCTTTGCCCCTCGATACAGGCCGACGGCCGGAGGCAGCTGCAGATGCGGAGGCGCTGTTACCCGTATTACCAGAGGGCTGGGCGTCGGGGTCTGGCTTGGGCGTCAGTGGCGACGGGGTGGTGGCACGGGAGCTAGGCTTGACGGTTAGCTGTTGAGGCTGGGTTGTCTCCTTTTGCTGGTCTTGCTTGCGGGTGGCCTGTGCCTTTCGCGTCTCCCTCGTCGGGGGGAGGATAGGTGTGGTCGATTTCTTGGGAGAATGGGGCGGAAGCGGAATCGGCGTTTCTGCTGGTGGCTTCAGCGGCACAGACGTTGTGACAGTGCTGGTGCTCGCGCTGGGCCCAGGCGACGTGGCCATCCGAGCAGTTGCCTGATCCTGACCATGGACCGGCAGAGGAATCGGAGTGGTCGAGAGTGGTATCGCCGTTGCCGGAGGAGCTACAGGGCGCTGCTGCTGCGGCGTCTGCGCTGGCTGCGTTTCCGGCTGCGGTTGCTGAAGCTGCGGCTGTGGCTGCGATTGCGGTTGCGGCTGCGGTTGCGGCTGCGGCTGCGGCTGCGGCTGCGGTTGCGGTTGCTGACTGCTGCTCTCCTGGCTCTGCTGGGTTGTCTGGGTTGTCTGGGACGTCGCCGTGCTCGTCCCGGCGGCCAGCTGGGGAGGCGGGACTGGGGTCTCCGTTTTTGTACGCTTCTGCGATCTCTCTATCAACTCGGTTTTATCTACCTCGGCCTCTGCCTCGGGGATCGAGTCCCTCTTGCGCTTCTTCGGCGGCTTGGGTGCCTTGCTGGGCGTCTTGCCTGCTTGATCTTGCTGCTTCCCCCCCTGGGGGTTAGCTGCGTCGAACATAGCTCTCGCGGCTTCGACCATCTTTCGGGCCGACTCTTCAGCCTCCTCGGCTGCCAGCTTCGCTAACTGCTCACGCTTAAGCTTCTTGGCCTCGTTCAGCTTCATACCCCGGTTGCTTAGGTTCTGCTCCTCGGCGGCTAGCGTATCTTTGCTCAGGGCTCCTGGGGGCAGCGTCTCAGCTCCCGTGTCCGGATCAACAATAGGCGCAGGAAGCATCCCATCGAAGGGCTTGCCCTCCTCTTCGGCCTTCTGCTTAGCAGCGTTGTACGCTTCGACGCCTCTGCCCAGATTCTTCAACTCTCTCGCAATCATAGTGTCGCTGGGGGCCCAGGCAGCATTTTTCTTCATCCGCTTCCTAAGTCTGGCGAGTTCCCACTGTGTGAGCTGTCCCCATGGCGCATCTACACTGCCGATCACGGCGTTCTCAGGAGGCGGTTGTAACTGTGCCAAGGCGCTGCTTGTAGAAAGTCCCGGAGCCAGAAACGGCGGAGGTACCGAGGTCCGCACCTTGGGGGTCTTGGGAGTCTTGGGCGGCTTGGAGCCCTTCTTGACTAGCTTGATCCGCGGGTGCGGGCCCGGGGTGACGCGCGCCGACTGTGAGTCGAGCTCCTCGTCGTCGTCTTCGTCCAATTCGGAGCTGCTCACGTCGTCGTCGCTGTAAGTATCGTAGTTCAAGTCGTAGGGGGCTAGGACCTCTCCAGGCACCGTAATTCTCGGCACGTTGGGCCTGCGGATCCTGGGGCCGTCCCCGCGTGGGGCGGGCTTCGGCGCGCGACTCAGCTGTGGCGACTTGGCCGTGGCGACAGGGCTCCTCTTCTCCAGCTCCTCCGCCGAGGGATAATTCTCTAGCATCGTCTGGAGCTTGGTGAGAATGGTATTGGCGCGCGTATAGTGGCGATTGATATTCTCAGCCATGCGCACGGCCTCGGCGTGCGAGTAGATGCGCGCATCGACGGCATGGTTCAGGTTCTCTGAGATCTCAGCGCGGAGCCGCGTCGGGTTTGGCCGCTGGTCGGCCGGCAAGTTGGGAAGCTTCCCCCATTTTTTGGTGAGCTCGTGGACATTCAATGATGCGTCGTCATACTTCTTGTCGAGGTTGCCGATGAGGGTCAGCGACCGATACATGTCGGCGTGAAGGTATTCAGTGAAGTCGAGGAAGTCGGTAACGGTTGCTTGGGCATCCGGATCCGCGCGCATATCCAGGGAACCGAGAGCGCCATTACTGATGGAGCCGAGCGATGGGATGGTCGGATTCGGAGGCGACTTCTGGCGGGGGGACACCTCGCCGTCCGCGTCGGGCAGCGCAACGTCGGTGGTGGCGGCCATTGTTTCCCGGTTGGAGGTTCGCGCTGTATTCCTTCACTGGAAGGAACTCTCCGCACACTGTCGCAGTCGCTCGGTCGTCGGCTTGCCGTTGTCGGGCTGATCGTCGCGGCCCAACCTGGTGGTTGTGTTGGTGCAACGGCTCTGTTTTGTCTGACTGCCGCGCACAACGTCAAATTGCTGTCGCGTCCTCGCTAACGAGACGCCGTGGAGAAAATGGCGGGCGATAAACAGCGCTCATGCTAGCGCGAGGAAGTTCTGGCCTAGCTCGGTGTCGTCGTAGACGATAGAGTTGGTGGGCAGGCGTGGGCGATGCGAGGCGCGAACAGCGTAACCTGTCGTGGGTTTTGTCACGTCCGCGAAGCTTGGATGCATGTCCAGATGCGCGCTTGGACACACCGGGCGAGGATGCTCCACCCTAGCAGCTGTAACGGGCACCCCGCTAACTAGCTACCGGGGATCTTCCTTCCTCTTCAACCGGGGTTCTGCCGAACCCAACTAGCTGACCATTCAGCGTTCTTTTGGCCAAGGGTACCCACCAGCGATCGACTGCTACAGAATATCTCGACATCTCAGCGCAGGGAAAACGGGAAAAGTAAACATCAAGTGGTCCGACTTCCTACGACATACCGAGATGATCTCATCATGTTGAGAATTACGCGAGTCCAAAAAAATATTTTCGGGGACGAGCCTTCTGCCTCATCACGTGGCCATTCTCCAATTCCGTGCACAGCACCGAATACCCGATTATTGTTTCCTTGTTGGTCTAGTATACCGAAGACTGATGTCTGGAAACGGAAACCCACAGCCACAAAGGAGGGTAACAATTCGCTAGTTCAAGGCTTAAATCCTTTATTGAACGGCCACTTCACCTAATCCATTTCCTATCTCGGCCTTCATGTTTCTTGTTTCCATGGACCCACGTCCCTGGCTGGGGACTGCCACTCTTGCCGGGCGTTGAGAGCGCGACCAAGACAAGGCGCTTAATAAATGCCCCCTTTCCTAGTAAATACCAAGTCCCTCTGCCGAGGGACCAACGGAGTAAAATGTATTCTTCTCTCCCCCCTTATCTCCCTGCCGCCCGGCCGATGCGGACGTAAGAGAAAGCAGTAATCTATTCGACAAAAGACAAATGATGCCGGGAATGCTGCGCCAGGAATAAAAGCAAAGAACAACAGCCGCCAAGGGCCTTCGAGTGGGCAAAAAGATTAAGCTTTCAAACGAGTGGCGAAGACCCAGCGACTTCCTAGCCTTGATAGTCGTCCCTCTGAAGAAGCTTTGCACCGTATACTGTCTCCGACTCTTCCGCTTGGTACCAGGAATGGTCGCCGACCGTGGTGACCGAAGCGTATGCTGTCAACGTCTTGCACTTCCTATAGTCAAGATTAGCAACTGCCGCATAGAACACCGGGCAACCGGCGCCTAGGAAAGGAAAAGGAAAGAGGGCAGGCGGAAAGGTGAGAGTCATACATGCAGCCATCGATTGTAAGCGCGCCCCAGACTTCGATTTCTTTGTGGCACTCGAACGATCCGACAATGCTAAGCTTGCCAAAGATCTTCACCTTGTCCCTGGATCGAAGTCAGTCTCGGCGGAGGGTATGTGGATGGAAGAAGCATTTGGCGCGCGATGACTTACACGCATACCATGTTCCCAGTGATCTGGACGTTTCCGAAGGACTTGAGCTTGTTGCTGTTCCTCCCCGTCAGCATCTCTTCCCCATCCAGGCTGGAAGCATGGATCGGATGGGGGTCTAAGTGACGTACTAGCATGTTAAACTCCCGTTAACCTCGACGTTACCGTACGCTTCGATGCGGTCGCCGACGGAAAAGTCTCCGTTGAAGGTGACGGCGCCTCCAGATTTGACCGAGCCGGCGATCTCCATCGGTCCTTTGAGGTCAACCGACTTATCTGACTTTACGGCTTTCTTCTTCTTGGTGGCCGACGATGACTCGCCTTCCGTCTGGGCGGAGGCGCCGTATGGGTCTTGGGGGTTAATGGGGCTATCGAACGTCATGATCTCCTCGTACTCCATGATGGGGTGGTCGGGCAGCGTCGTCGGGGTCGCAGCGGAGCCGGTCATCGGCGACGTAGTCGTGGCAGGCTGCTTACCCTTCTTCATCTTGGTCTAGGCGGTGATGGTGATGGCGATGGCGATAGCGGCGGCGTTGATGGATGGTTCTGCTCGAGTTGGGATGACTCTTCTAGGCGGCACTTTTGCGATGGCGAAACGAAGGCGCTGATCATCGCTCTGGGCCACAGCATTCGTCGAGACGGGAACCGATGCGGTCTATATAGCTGGCGGACGACGCCGCGCACTCGAACTGTTGACCCGATTTCGCGGATGGGTGGTCTCTTTTTTTTGCGGGATCGGGAGCTTCTGCCGAAGCGAACGAGAAGAGCGGTTTGCGATGTGATGCGGTACCTCTGTTCTCCTCTGTTGCTGCTGGGTTGGGCTGGTGCCTTTGGCCGCGCTGCCTGTTCCAGACCCTGCACAAACAGGCCGTCCGTGTGGCTGCTGTCCGCACCGGGGGAAGCACAAAGAGTTCTGGCGCGTGTGATGGGCTCGAGAAGGGGAGAGCGCTGCATGAGAGACACCCCTTCCTCGCAGCCGTTGATGCCTTCTCGACACCCTATTCCCCCTTGTCACCACGCCGTGGTTCTCAGCTACGGACAGAGGGCTGCAGATCGACGATCCTCCCTGGTCGAGTCGGCAAGAGCAGAAAAGCCATGATGTAACGTCTACCTTTCCGGTCTCCCCCCCTCCTCCTTAAGGATAGTGCTCCGGACCCCTGGGTCTCTCGTAGGGCAAACGGGAAGACAGCAGGAGCCCGGTCCCCGCCCGGCGGATAGAGATGGCACTATTCTAGCGTAGAAACCCGGTGGAGGTACGCCGCACGAGTATTCGACGCCATCCCCATACCGCATACAGGGGAAAGGGGGGAGGGGGGCGTCCCTAGGGAGAGACACCCGATGGCCTCGGAACGGCGGTATCGGTCGTGATTGGAGAGCAGGCGACATGATACGAGGCGCAGGCTCATTGTCTGGACTCTACGGCAGGGCCCTCGCCTTTTTTCCCTCTAGGAAACATACACAGGCCCTACGGTGGCTTCGTGAGGCTGCAGCCGTTATGACCCGTCCGACGCCAGCCCCATCATCCAACGACGGCCCTAGGTCGACTGGCTGCAGGACGGGCCAAACGGGGGAGGGGAGGGAGCCCAGCCGTCCACTGTGCGCGGAGGGTTTGCCGATGCTAGCTAAATTCACACTGGCGCGCTGGCAGCCCAAGTATCGCGACGGCCGGGACCGAGGCTTGTTTAGCATTTTCCTGTGACCTTGCAGATGGGGCTGTAAGTGGGTGGGCCTGTTATTCCCTCAGCTGGCGGACAAATATCGAGACGATGGCGCAGCATGACGGCTGAAAAGACTACTCCCCCCCCCTTCTTCCTCTCTGCTCCCAGGGCGACGTCACACAATCGAGACATATTCTGTTGTTGCTAGTCCTTAAACCCTGGAACTTGCCGCTAATTAACTCGGAATCTTTGCTTCATCAGATCACGCCTGTCTATTCCTGGCTCGCCGGCTGTCCTCTCTCGGAGCGGTCCCCCAAGCCCGGGCGAGGCCCATGGCTTGACGCCTTCCATCCCTTTCGGCCAAATAGGGCACAGAGGAGATAAGGCAAGGCAGAATGCCATCGTTTCTACCATCGCGAAGTAGCCTCGCCGCCGGTTTAGCTAAGAGAAATCGACCCCATTGCGTACGCGCGAGACACACGATGGACCCGGCGGCGTCCCGGATCTCCAGGAACCGGCGCCTAGGTCCGCCACGCCCTGGCCAAAGCCACCACCCTGTCGCGGCAGATGGCGGTAAGTGATGCAGCAGGTCTGGGACCCTTCCCCGTGACTGCCGGGGGGCTAAGCAATTTCCCTAGTCGTGCCACTATACCTGATTCCTAACCGAGATCACCGGGAAAGGCCCAATCTTCTTGCACGGTTGACCCCGGTGAGAAACCCGGCATCGTCTAATGAAGCCGTTTTTTTTACTCATGACATCATCCCGGGCGAACCAATCATTTGCTCGTTTCCCCCTCGCTCGTGAGCGCAAGCGCGGGGTTGAATCTCATACGGCGAGGACGTAGGCCAGCGATTCTCCAGTCAGCATGGTCCCGATCACCCAAACAGCCGCATATACGGCCGCCCCGAAGGGTTCCACACCGTTGAGGCTCCGGCACTGCAGGAAAGTCTGGACCCCAGTGACGAGCATGGCCACCACCGTGCGCTTGATGGTGGTCTTGGACCTGCTTGTGTACCCCCACAGGTTCCAGAGGATTGTCTCGCTGAGCGTCGCGATCTCTGGGTTGAAATTAGCAACCGCCAGGTCCGCATCGGTCGGCCCGGTACCCGCCGCCGGGGTGAAGATGAAGACTCGGGCGGCTAGCCCGAAGAGCAGGCCAAGAATTTCAGTCGGCACAGTGCCGAAGAGAGTGGCGCCGACGGCCGGTTGGATGCTCGGGATGCCCTCAAAATAGAGCACAAAGATCGAGGGGAGAAACAGCTTACACGCTAGGAAGAGCGTGGTGCTGTAGACGACGCCGGCCAATAGCGTCGTGAATCCCTGGAGGGGCCTGTCCAGGATGACCTCGCGGTCGGGAGTGTTGGGTGCGGCTGAGTGCGCGCTGAGAGGGGACGGAGGAGCAGGAAAGGCACGAAGCTGGACAGCACGTCGACGCCCAGGATCGCGGCCACGGCCCGGGCACTGATGCCATAGAAGGAATAGAGCAGATAGAGCTACCGGGAGGGTTAGCTTGGACTGCTCTGTGGCATGCATCAAAACCAACCCCAACGGATGAAAAATGTCCGATTGCGCGCCTTGTGGGTGTCGAGGAGATGCAAATAAGAAAGCCAAGAGACAAAATTGCGTCCAAGCCGCACAGGGTGGGACGAGTCAGACACACACTCACATATGGACCATGCGACAGCAGGTTCAGCGCCGCCAAATCGTAGCCATCATAGCCTCCAAACCACCCTAGGGCGAGCTCGACGCTGTTTTTCCGAGGGTTAGCGGAGTGCTGTTACGCGAGACCAGTGACAGGCCTGCCCCCCCTCTTCAGCCCGAAGCCAGGGTAAGGAGACCGAGACCCAACGAGAGGGTGAGGAAGAAGGGGAAAGGGGAAAAAAAAAAGAGGGACTACTCACATCTTCCAGGCCGCTAGGAGGGCGATCTCACTCGCGGGCTCCGGGGGGCTCGCGATGGTGTCCAGTTCCCCAATGGTCCATTCGTGGAGGAAGGAATGGGCCAATGAGGACAGCGCAAAACTGAGGAGGATGACAAGGGGGAACTGTAGCGGGAAGGGGAGTCGCGGTGCTCGCCGCTTTTTGGCTTCCCCAGCGGAGGCCACCGAAGGTGAGTTTGAGGGAGCGGAGGCAGAGGCGGCAGCCGATGCGGCTCTGTCTGCGCAGCTGAGGGTCACTGCCCCCGCCACCGCACTTTCTTCTGTCTGCGCCATGGCGATGTTGCTCGCAAAGTGACCAGTGTACGGGACTGCGGTGAGGGAGTCGCAAAGACAAGAAGCTCTTGGCGTCGGTCCGGCGAGGGGTGGTGGACTGGGGTAAGGGAGCGCGACAGCCAAGGTTGAATTGAAGGGGATGGGATACGTCTCTTTGCGCGCGCCTCAGGCACCGTCGACGTGCGCGGTTCGCGAGGGGTGAAAAATAAGCCCTAAACGAACGTTCCGAAGTGAAAAATGATGCCGGTTCGGGGCGACGCCGTTTTTTATCAAAAGACGATATAGGCAGGTCGATGAGAGATGGTGGTGTTGCTGGAGGTGGTGACGAGCTTCAGCCCTGGGCCCCCGGGAGGTCGCCTTCAGCTCCGGATGTGGGGCACGCCGTCTGTGGAGGGGACGGCAGTGACGTCTTGGTCCGATGCTTCTCGATGGGGACATCCTGCCTTGAACCCCGGCGCCAAACGGTGCTGCCTTTTACCCCACGCTTTGGGTCAACCACACACACACAGACACACACACACACACACACACACACACACACACACACACTCACTCATATGCTTGCACTAGTTAGGTACTCCCCTCTCGTTCTCTGGCGTTTAGGTACAGCTCGCTACCTGGCTACGTCGGACTTCGACAAGGTATGCACGGCGCGCCCGCCTTACCCGTTTTCTCAACAGCCCACCGGGGCGAAGACGACGCGGGAGACAGGGCACAGCTTGCGCTGCGGCCAACCAGAGGACGCGAAACGGCGAGACCTTGACAGGAGCAGAGATAAAAACGGCATATATGCCGCTCAATATCTCCGGCGCTGAAGCAGCTCATGCCGGCTTTTCAGCTTGCCAAGGGTTATTGGACGAAACATCTAAGCGTGTATCGCGGCATCCTTCTCGATCTCGGCCATTTTCGTCATGTCCCTAGCCAACCTAAACCTCCCGCTCGGATACGCACCCCCCCTGGCCCCCTCGTACGCCCCCCGTCCGCGCGGGTGGTCATCGAACGGTATCCAAGCTCTGCGCACCCCGCGAGTCCGTAGGCAGCAAGCTCGCAACGAGTGCCGACCCAGCAGACTGGCGCTCGGACAACCGCGGAGAAACACACCGAGCCAAGACTTTGGCGGCCTGCATCCCTTCGAACTACAACAAGAAGCTGGCGTCAGGCATGTAACGTCACAGTGAGCGTTCCTCGGTGTTTTGTCAATGTGCTTTGTTTGGTTTAGTCGGCACTGGCTACGTACAGAACCGAGAAGCATCACGAGGCCCGCGTCACGCGCGACCACGACGCTCTCCCTCGTCTTCTGAGATCCATCTGCTCGCCAAGGCTGGGTAGTTCGAGGCGTTCGCTCAACGCTCGCACACGACCCTCACTTTAACCTCGTGAAGTCGACGGCCCATCCCTCGTCCCTCGCCCCTCGGCCACGGCAAAGGAGGGCCCGTACTCTCCACTCTTCGGTGCTAAGGGTCGTCGGCGGAGCGACCTCCGTATGTGAGTTTGGTTTCAAGATAGGTGTACAAAAGAGACAAATTTCCTTCATCACGTTCATAATCCTGGTATAGTGGCATATATGAACGCCACGCGCCGGTCGAAGTCGAATACGCCAAGAAGAGTTACTCCTCCATCCGGCCAAAGACTCCGTCGTCGTCCTCGTCGCTGCGACCCCGGGACTGAAGGTCGTCCTCGTCTTCGTCCATAACGCTGTCTCCGCTACCCTCCATCTTGACGTCCTCCCTGCGCATCTCGCCACGCATCTCGCCACGAGTGAAGCTCTCAGGCGCCCTACTAGGGAAGCTATTGAGGAAGCTCGTGCCGGTCAAGGCCGCTTGGTCAAGATACTGGGCGGGCAGCGGAGGCACAGGGGGGGCGTCGGCGGGTAGGAGGACCGTCCGCGATCCACCGTTGCTGCCGAAGCTGCAGCTCAGTAACTCCACGGCCGCCGCGAGGTCTCGGTCTTCCTGGCCAGTGGCGTTCTTCCCAGACGACGGAGGGCGCTGTTCCTGGCTGGCGTGACGGAAGTGGCCGAAGCCGGACGAGATGGGTATGCTGCCGGCAACAGAGCCGGTGGACGGAGCCGACTGATACGACCGGCCGAAACCACTGCCGCTGCTGTATCTCTTGGAAAAGGCTCCAAAGGGCGTGCTGGGGCCTAGGCCGTCCAGTTGTGGTGGAGGCGTCGTATCGGCTGAGCTGCCGTCCTGATGGTCCGAATAT
The DNA here is from genome assembly GCA_021432635.1 of Thozetella sp. PMI_491. Classification (NCBI taxonomy): domain Eukaryota; kingdom Fungi; phylum Ascomycota; class Sordariomycetes; order Chaetosphaeriales; family Chaetosphaeriaceae; genus Thozetella; species Thozetella sp. PMI_491. The sequence goes on from MU270103.1 coordinate 165,182, forward strand.
CCGGATGCCGCCGGCGACGCCGAGTCCTGTTCGCTGGCAAAGTCGCGCGCAGAATCCGGAGGGGTAGTCGCGTCGGGCTCGCTCGTGTTCATGGCGACCAGAACCGAGGCGGCCTCGAGCAGCTGCACCTGCTGGTGCTTCGATATGAGAAGTTTCGAAGTGAAGGACCACTCGGGAGTGTGCTCCCACCTAGCGGACAAAGAAGTCAACACTTGCTCTCGATACGACGCAGGCTCACACTCCACCGCTCGGCCCTCCCGGCCATCTCGGCCCCTTGAGCGGGCAGCCGAGACAGAACGGATGGGAGGGGTTGGGACTGGGGAGCGAGCACTAACAAATGCTTGGTCAGGCAGCTGCTGTGCTTGTATCCTTTCCCGCAGGTCTCGCAGCGCAATTCGGGTCGGTTACTCTTGCGACCCTCCTTGAGCAGCGGCTGTCCGTCGCTCGCTCTCCTGACGCGAGCCTTCAGGGTATTCTCGTCTCCCTCCTCAGCAGACATGCTCAACTCGTCATCGATTGCGCTATCCTGCATGGACGCGTTGCCCTCGGTCGAGACGAACCTATGGGTCGGGAGGCTGGCTGGGGGGGACGGGAGGCTTCCGACGATGGCGGAACGGGAGACGCCATTCTTGGACATGGTGTTTCGGCGGCCCGAGATGGCGATAGGGAGCGGCATGGCCTTGTCGCCGGCTTCCTGGAGGGCAGCGGCCACAGCGGCGGCATTGGCGCCCGTGTTAGTCATGCTCTTTCGGCGGGTGACGCGGTTGGCATTGACGGGGCCCACGAGGACCGAATGCGAATTGGTACGTGAGTGGGATTGGCGATTGGCCGTCAGCGAGCCGGCGGCCGAGTTCGAGGAGAGGGAAAAGCGATGCGTGAGCGGCCTCGACGATTGCTGGATGTCCTGCGTGGGTAGAGCGAGAGCGGATCAGCGCGGGTGGGTTCCGAGCGAAGGAGGGGGGGTTCCCCGAGCTAGTGGGCAACAAGAGCAGAGGGTGTATCTTGTTACCTTAGACGAGGCCATTGCGAGAGAGATCCAGAGACGGGCTCTCTGCAAGCTCACGCAGTATATATAGTCCCTCTAAGAGGGAATTGGGGAGAGGACGAGTCAGCAGGGTCGATGTGTAGGTGGTGGTTTTTTTTTTGTGTTGAAGATGGGAGCGACGATCGCGGGTGGTGGGAGGACAAAATGGGCCGGGTTGGCAAAATAATAATTATTTTTGGGCCGAGCCAGCAAGGGTTGGTTTGGCTGTGTGGCCACTGAGGTGGTGTGTGTTGGGACGGCCCAGCACGTCAAGCTCTCCCTCCAGCGTAAGTAAAAAGGTGGCGTGCCGGTAGCGTAGCGCAGCGCGGCGGCAGCAAAGGATGGGCCAAACTGCCTGGTCAGACACGGCGGACAGATGGCCAAGACCCCGGCGTGCAGGCGAATCGAGATCGATGACTGGCCGTCTCTGTAAACGGAGGAGAGGATGTGGGGGGGGAGGGACAGAGAAGGGGAGCGAAAGGACAGAAGGTGAAAGGAAAGGCAGGGCGGGAATGTGGGCTCGAGACGAAGATTGTTTGAAGAGACAGAAGGCGCCCTGGAATGGACGAAACGGCGAAACAGCTCAGGTCAACTGTCGCAAAAAGGACAATTATTAAAGATGGATTTGGGGAGACAAGCGCCGCCGGATGCCGGTCTGCATTGGGGGTGGGAAAGCTACTACGAGGTACCCGAGCCTACCTGGGCCATGGCACTACCAGTGGGTGCCTCGCGCTTCTCTGAGGAGGGAGCACGACACAGCCACGTTTGCTATCACTTGTCCGGGGCTCTTGCTCTCTTCTCATCCTGACGAACATGGTCTCTCTTATGGATCCAATGCCCTCGGGGGCCCAGGCTGACACCATCATCGACCCCTGGGACCCTGACTCCGTGCCTCTCTCTCTCTCTCTGTTTTTTTTTTCTCGTGTGTTCATGAGACGCGCGAGAGGAGAGCTGGACCTTGGAACTGGAGGTTTCAAACATGTACTCCGTCCCAAACCGGAGCCGTAAGATACGCCATTCGAGGAGGGAGAGAGGAGAAGGGGGGGCGTGATGCTCGTATCGTTTACCCACGCCCTTACTTTACTAAGTACTTCGTACTCCGTTCACGTCCCGGACCGCCCAAGTTTCGCGGGGGAGGGGCGTGTCTCGTTCGCCACCAAATGGGCGCCGCCTTCCTGGCACTGTGCCGGGTTGGTGGGAGAATCGGGGGGTAGATCGACCCAATATTGACAGGGTTCCACAGAGACTAGCTAGACCTGCACAAAATTGGAGGATTGGGAGGCAGGTGCGAACGATGCCGAGCGCGTCTACTCTCGATATCGACCAGCCAGTGCACTGCGCTATCTATCTTCTGGCATGGCGTCGTCTGTGTCCAGTACACGCGAAGCCACGCCCAGAGCGAGAAAGGGCGAGAGCAGTACTTCGTAGCAGCAGCTGGGGATAAGCCCGACCACGGCCACCCCGTGGGCCCCAGGCCACCATGGCTTTCTCAGCTGGACGTCTAGGCCCGGTGCATCGGCCTAGGTTGGCACACAACCCCCCTCCCTCCCCATTCCGCCCCAGCCCGGTGCCCCGTGGTGTAGCTGTGCTGCGTGGTGAGGCGTCAGGCGTGATGCGGGAATCGGCCTATTGATCCCGTCGAACGCCTGGGGCTGGCCAATTGCCGGAGAACTCTTGGTTCTCTCTTTCTTTTTTTTTTTCCTCTTTCTCTCTTTCTCTTTTGGGTTTCCTCAAGGTTTTGTCTTTGTGTCCTTTGTGGCAACAAGATGGTGCTCCCTAGCTTAAACACTTGTCACTCGGGCTCGGCCCTGGCTCACCTGGTGACCTCGAAGGAAAATGGCGCAGGCGAGATAAAGAGAGGCTGTAAGACAGGCTGCCTTCTCCATTGTGCCAACGTGACAGCCCTGAGCCACGATCCCGAGGGCTCCTTATAGTCTTGCACCGGCTCATCTAGTCTCCTGGTCTTGGTGAAAGTCAATTGCCAACATGGCTCTGGCTGGTGCCTGTCCGCAACGGGACCAACCCTCCGGGTCTCCACCCCCTTGATATCTACAACGAACACACAAGAGGCATGAGAAGGAGAGAGAGAGGCAACTAAGTCCGGGGCGAGGCCGATCTTCATTGTAGTTGCTGTGTATGTCTGGTGTGGCAGCTACCTGCTGTACAAACCTATCGACAACTTCCCGCTGCGTCAATTACCCCACCTGCTGTGTGTCTCTAGATGCCGGCAAAGACTGGGGAGGAGGGGGGTTGTGTGAAGCCTTTGTGGAGCCCAGAGATTCAACCCGAGAGAGGGTTGCGTCCGTGGCTTCGTGCAACAAAAGTGGAAGCTTGCTTCCGAGTCCTCCGTCCAGCATCTACACGTAGGAGGGAGGGGCTTCAGGTCATGCCCGATCGTCTTCAAGACCGTCCTCCACCCGGTGTGCTCTTCGGATTTGGGACGCACACACAAAAAGTTCGGAGTTGGAGAGCTGACGGCTTGCATAACTGGTGTGCTATCACGGGGCTAGGCCGCTCCCAGTTCCCAGTGCTCGGGTCACCCTAAACCCTAAGTTGGTCCATACATGGCATCAACTTTTTTTTTTGTTTTTTTTGCCTTTGACCTTGGAACCTTTCCTTCGTCTCGTGCGTCAGCCTAGCTTGCTGAGAGCCGGCCGGGCCAGTCTCGAGAGGCCTTGTTCATCCTCCGCTGCCACGGCAGTTTGACACATGGAGACAATTCCGTCGTCTTCCCGTAACCTCCAGCTGCTGTCTCAACGCATGGTTGGATAAATTCGAGGTCATTCAGAGACGCCCGGAGCCACAGTGCGATTTGGTTTCGAGGCACTAAATCCACGCCCTCCCTGGTTCCGGCTACCGTCCAGAGTGGAAAGTGGCCCATGTCCATGCAGCTCATCGCAGGTACCTTGCCAGGCCCCAGACACAATGCTACGGTGGCCCAACAAGGAGACAGGCGCCCCTCCTTGTTTGCCGCTCCGGGGCCGAAGCTGGTTAATCTTCTTTCGACACGTTCCACGCAGGGGGGGGGCCGTGAGCTCTCTCTCTCTCTCGCGAGGGGGGCACGATGATGTATGGAAACGAGCAATTGAGCTCAGAGAATTGGCCTGCTTTAGCTCACCGAGGATCAGAGCCAGGGAGATGAAGTAAAATTCGAATAGCCGCTCAAAAAAAAAAAACCAGGAGCTCAAATTGGCACAGGATTGAACCCTGTGCCTGGGATGGCAAAACGCCGTGCCATGGCCTATCAGCTCGCCCATGTCAATGGATTCCTCGAAATCGACCTGGCCAGCCACGATCCACTCCACCACTTTCTGAATGGGCGAAGGTCGAAGAGAGCAGTTGTGTAATCTGCTGCCAATGGCAATCCGCCATGCGGCCCCCTCTTTTGGGTTGGGAAGAGAGGGGAAAGGGGAGGAGGGGGTGGACATGGTGGAAATGGCCGCTGGGCATTTCGGCAGCGGCTTTCCCACCTCTGGCAGGAGGAGCGCTGTACGATTCTACTACGTATGGATACGTACGCAGCGTATCTTAATCAGCAGCAATCCCCCTTGAGGAGGTGCTCCCGCCACACCCTCTCATGCTCGCGCCAACGACTCCTGTCCAATCGTGATGATCACCAGGCCATTCCAGCGCCATTACCAGCCTGTCCTAAGCGGCCCCAAGAAGGAAACGGCCCCGCCAGCCTAAGGTTTCCAGGCAAGCATGCGTCTTATGCCCCAGTGCCGTGGGACTTTGCTGGGCCTACTGCGTCCCTCCCTGCGGCTAATCGACAGGTTTGTTGGGTCTCGGACCAAGAGAGGGCTCAAGTCGTGTTGTTTGATGCTAGATCGAGCAGGCGAGCTGCGGCTTCCGTTACCCCCCTCTCCCTTCTCCGTCCCCCTCCTTCTCCTCATCCTCCTCTGCTCGCCATTGCTGCGTTTTTGACTTCCCGGTGCGTACAGAAACGGCGCGCATAGTAGGAAGGATGCTACGGCGCGTTGGGCAGGGCGTAGCCGAAGGGGGGCGCGAGCTATTTTTTGCTCGACCAGGCCGTGCGGGCACCGCCAGGCTGCTGCTTCGCACACGGAGAAGGAGGATTCCCCAGTCGTCAGCTAGGCGCGGGTCTTGTAACCAGTCTGGGGTGGGTGAGCGCCCTCTCACCCCCCCGGCACTGGGCCACTGGGCGGGTGGTAGGTCATCTGAAAGTCGGACTACGTCGTATGAGATTCTTGGAACAGCCTGCCCATTGAAATGGTTTCCCAAATGGCTACGGCGCCATTCCACAGTGCCTGCCGACCACACTCTCACGATCCTCATATCCAACGCAGGCCACCGAGACCCAGAACTACTGCATCGTCATCGTCGCCGCGGCTCAACAATTTGGACGGGGGGGTGGCGGATTGGAAACGCCGTTGTTTAGGCAAAGGAAATGCATATCTAAACTCGGTACTTGCGTCTACTTTGTCTTTTTAGTCTCCAACCGAAGGCCCGAGATCAGCAAAATTGAGCGTCAGGTACCTCGAGCACGTTTGCTCCACTCCCAGTCATGCCTGCCTTGCCAGCGTAACAACGCCCGCTGGAGGGCCCGCAGGATTACATGATCACCACCTGTCGACACGTTTGTTTCTCAGGATGCCCGCAGGAGAAAGAAAAGGAAGCTCCTCTGCAAAACGCCCAGCTGTGCTTGGCTGGGCGAAACACAAGAGCAGAAAAAAAAAATTCGACATACCCCCCGTGACCCTCCAGGGGCACTGGTCTAGGACACTGCCGCGTGGACCGGTGCTGTGCTCCCGCAGCGTGACCATTGTACGGCTTACAGTACAGTAGGTACGGCGCGCATTTACGCCGTACTTAGAGCAAAGCGAACTCCGCCCAGCCCGCCCGACTACTAATTACACCTGGTCTGGTGCAGGGGACTTGCTTCGGCCACCCTAAGAGTATGGCGCTGAAATGCAGTCTGGGCTAGGGCATGACGCAGCAAGGTCCTGTGGCTCCTCCCAGAAGCGCCTAAACAGCCTAGCACGGAATGCTGGAGAAGAGAATGACGTTGTTGGGTGCAGCACCTGACCCGGTAAAAGACGTGGCTGACACCGGATTGAGCTCCTGAAAACGGAGCCCGAGCACGGCAGAGAGAAGTCACCAGGCTCACCAAGACAAAATGACGCCTACGTTTCCGATCGCGCGCACCCTCTCAGCGACCTCCAGTCGAGAGACAGGACGGGAAGGATGAGGAGGCAGCGGTAAAGACTAAAAAAAAAAAAAAGAAAAAGAAAACATCTCAAGAGGCACGCAGGGGGGTAAAAAAAAAATAAACCTCCTGCAAAGTTCCGACGAGAGATCGTCGCTGTCACTCTTCAAGATCCTACACCCTCCATCTTGCAAATACCGACTCCGAACCACCCGGATGTGCGCCGACCTCCAACCAGACGGGCCAAAAACCCACCGGCGCAGAAAATAGCCATCAAGCAATCGGGAATCCGGGGGGTGGAAGGTGGAACAGATCAGCACTGCCCTACCCGCTCGGGTTAGGCCCTAGGGCCTAGGGCGTCCACCCCTCGCTCCCCCACCCTAGGACGCTGTGTTGCTCCGTGCCGCTGCACATCACGGGCGGGCGATATCCACACGGGTCAGTACTCCGTCCTCCCGTGGGCCAGACCCCTGTCTGCTGTCTGGCCAGACTTGCCAAGCAGGTGAGAGTGGACAAGCAGGCCTAAAAGCCTGGAAGTGGATGACCGTCCTGGGGGGCTTCATCTCGTCGGAGTCACGAAACGTCCGGGGCCAACTGGATGCCAGGTTCGGAGAGCGAGCGGGCGGACGGAGCCGCCGATGGATAGAAAATAGACCATGTAGGTACGTACGTGTGAGTGTGTGTGTGCACGCGTACCGCGTGGTGTGTGTGCTTGTGTATGTGTGTGTATGTCCCTGCTGGCCGTGGGAGCGGCGGCCCCTCTTCAATATCGGACATCGCTGAAGAATCCAGTCGCGCGCGTACCTGCGCAAGCACATCTAGGCGACATGAGATGGCCGCCTCGCTGGACCAATCCCGAGACAAACTCACCTCCCCTTGGGTCGCGGACGTGGCAGAGGCAGACTGGTCGGCTCCGGAGTCGAGGAGCCGACGCCGGCGTCCTCGATCATCCAGCAGCGTCCGCCGGCACCGCCGCTGCATCCCATTGTTTAGTCTGCAAGAACAAGAGGCAAAAAAAATAAAAAATTTCATGCAGTCCTTTGGAGACGGGGATCCCTCCAGAGGGTGCGCCATCGCCAATTGCTAGCATGTGGGCTGATTGGGGCGCCAGGAATCGCGTTAAACCCCTTGTCCCCGCCCCCCGTGCGTGTCTACAGGCACTGTACCGTAGTATACTTTTCGCCTATCCGTAGGGCTCGACGGCTCCAAGGTTTAGGATCTCTTAGCGCAATCCAACCGCTCGAGGATGGATGGGAAGCGAGGCGAGATCTCATCTCAGTGCCGATCGCGTGCAACGTGTACGGAAAGTGCCTAGGCCTTTGCCCGACACATTCGACGGCGCGGGCGGGCGGCCGGGCGCAGATCCAAAGAAAAAAAAAGAGCCGCACGGCGATGTCGCAATCGGCATCCGCATGCGCTGATGTGGTAGAGAGACATAAAAATTTTGGTGGGCAGCGGGCTGAGATGTCAAATGCTCGTGTCATAGCTGCGCTGTGCGAGCGATTTTGCTGCGTCGTCCGGGAGCGTTATCGCTGGCGGCCTTTTTTTTCCCCAGCGGCCCCCAGCCTTACTCCAATGCGCTGCCATGGATCTTGGCTGAGTCTTTGCGCGGAGGAAAAGCAAGTCCAAGCGATCCCACCTGATACACAAGAGCTCATGACCGCCTTGTAGACGAGCTCGTCTTTTTTTCCCTTTCCATAGGCAATACCAGATTCTCTCAGAAAGCGTTATTCCCTCGATAGATCAAATCATGTCTACCGACGTATTCAGGAAGGTCGGCCGCGGCGGCGCGGGAAACTTCTACAGCCAGAAGGACGTCGAGGAGGTCCAGAACGCCAACACGGAAGTCAGTTCCCCCTCCCCCCCCCTTCCCACTACGCCATACCCTTCCTACCTCTTGCGTTTTTCTCTGCTCCGTCTCTGACGCTCCACCGCAGGATCTCGAGGCCCAGAAGCCCTCTGACCTTCCCCTCGACGCTGCCCCTCCTCCGTCCTCCGACCAGGCGGGCACGTATGCCCGGGCGGGGCGGGGCGGCGCCGGCAACTTTTACGACAGGGCCACCGCCGCCGACTCGACGGAGCAGGAGAAGGAGGTGGCCGAGAAGGCCAAGGCGGCAATCGCCACGAATCTAGCTGCCAAAGGCCGGGTAGGTGCCACGGGCCGCGGCGGGATGGGCAACTTCTGGGCCGACAGTGCGGTGCACGACGCCCAGGTGCGGCAAGAGGAGCAGAAAAAGGCCCAGGAAATAGCTGCCAAGACACTGCAGGACGTAGAGGCCGGACTGGCTCCGCCACCGCGGGCGTACCAGCAGCACGACCGGGACATGCAAAAGTGAAACGATGGGCAGGTGCCGACCCGGCGTGTGAATATAGTATTGTATGATAGCATGCACAGTGGATGCAAAATGATACCCAGCACGATTCCCCGAAGGGGGAGCGAGGTGGTTTTTCGTGCCACTATACGATTCTCCAGAGTGCTGTCATTGGTATCGATTTTGCTACCTTGCTTTTGTTGCAACCCGAATACAGGTACCCCAACCCCAACGCCGGTTTCTATGCCCCGAAGATGCCTGGAACGCCCCAAACAGAATAGAAGCAGCGATGCGCGGCGACGAGACTAGTCCATGTCCATATCGTCGTCGTCGTCGTCATCATCGTCGTCATCGTCCTCGTCGACGTCCTCGCCCATGTGCATACCGCCGACCACCGTTTCGGATATCTCCTCCACGCCGCCGTCGACGCGCACACGCAGGCGGCGGGTCTCGGCACCGAACACCTTGGTCTTCTTCTTGACGCGCTTGGCAGCGAGCTCCTCCCTCTCGAGCTCCTCGGCGTCGAGACCCTGTTCGGCGGCAAGCTCGGCGAGGCGGCGCTTCTCTGAGCCACGGAGGCGGGGCAGAAGGTGCTCGTTCTCGGCAACGAGCTTGCGGGCGGCAGCAAGCTCGCGGGCGCGATTGCCGGCCATGCGGCGCTTGTAGAAGGCCCGTTCGCGCTTCTCCCGGATCTCCTGCACACGCTTCATAACCTTGACCGTCTTCTCCCACAGCTCGCGATCGTAGCGGATCGGGACGTTGCGACGCTGGGCGAACTGGAGGGTGGAGTCGCTAGATCGAATGTCAATACTCGAGGATTAGGAGAGGACGGCTCCAGATTATGAACTTACACCTTGAGCTCCTTTCCTTTCGAGTGCCGGTAGGCCTTGGTCCATCCCAACTTGCGAGGGTTGCGCTTCATCTTGAAGTTCTTGTGGCACTTGGAGCGACTTGAAGACATTAGCAACCGCTCAACTGGCGAGAGGGTAGCCCCTGTATGAGTTTAGGTTTCCATTGGGTCCATGACATACCAGAACCTGAAGCTTCGGCCATCATTTCGCATGAAGGTGATACCCTTGGAAGGGTAGGACGCTACAGAGCAAAGGTCAGCCAGAGGAAAACTCCCATCCACTCAGGGCGCCTTACGTCGGCCACAGAAGTGGCACACCTCGACTCTGCGGTGAATTAGCAATTTCAACTATGCTTATTTCATATACGAGGAGGATAAATCCCACATACCTCATCTTGACGGTCGAGCGGCTGTGTCCTTCGAGGTGGCTAGGTGAAGTATCACGGCTCCAGATTTTTTTTGGTGGTGAACCTGTAGCGGGCTCCAGAAACTTTTTGGACTGTCCCGCAGTGGAGGTTCCGATAGGCGCGGAAAAACTTTCGATACGGCACTTATCGCTTATCTCCCCGGGCCGATCGGCTCAACGCCGGTTTGTTCCAGTCCAATTTTCTAGCGCGATGGGTGACTTTGCGCATCATCGCTCCCTTCTCTTCGAAGAGCATACCAGACTATCAATACCTGAAATATGGCCTCTGCAGTTGCCATCGGTGCCGGCGTAGCTGCCGCTGCGTTCCTTGTAAGAAGACGCTCCTATCCCCCCCGCCTTTCGCGGCCTGCTAATCTTCCCTGGCGCAGGGCCGAGCCGGACTGGTCGCATGGCGACGGTCGCGAGGAGGAGTCGGAGCGATGGGCAAGGCTTTCTACAAGGGGGGCTTTGAGCCGCGCATGAACAAGCGCGAGGCTGCTCTGATCCTGTCTCTGCAGTGAGTATCCGCTACCACGACCTCAAAGCAACAGCAGTACTAAACGTCGACTAGGGAGCGGAGCATCACCAAAGACAAGGTCCGAAAGGCACACCGCACGCTGATGCTGCTGAACCACCCGGATCGAGGCGGGAGCCCTTACCTCGCCACAAAGGTCAACGAAGCGAAGGAATTCTTAGAGAAAACAGCCTCATGAGCGCGACAGCCGTTACTTGTAATGCCCACCGGCTCGCTGTCTGGGCCCATTCGCGACTCGGCCGATAGCTCATTTCGCATCCCTGACCTAAGCTAGGCGCGTCTTGTATAACCTGTACAAATCACATGGATCATAGCATCGGCGTTTGGGGCTCTAGGTTAGAAAATAGGTGATTTATTAGGTCCTGCCCAGAATCTGGGCACGAACACTTGTAGTAGAGATGTCTAATGCAGCGCCACTGCCGTGGCTACTTCTCTCCTCCACCAAGTGTTCCTTTGCGCTATGCTTGAAAGCTTAGAATTTCTGCCCGATGGGTTAATCCCCAGGGCTTGTTTCTTAGACATAAAGCCGACCCATAGCTCTCGCCGAAACTGCTGCAAGCACGTATGGCCTCTTCACCATAAGCTCAGCGGTTTGCGCCGCGTAGTGTTAGCCTAGGGAGTACAGCAAGGCCCAAGAATAGCTTAGCAATAAATGCCAGCGTGGACCGAAGTCTTTGCATCGCTAAGCTGCGAGCTACCACGGACCTCGCAGCCTGTCGGCGAGGCCGCCATCCGTTTCTTCGCCACCGCTACCCCAACCTTCGTCATTAGCAGTCAATTCGGAGTACGGTATCGGCTCGTTCGGGTCCCTAGGTGTGACGGTTAGCCACAAGTTCACGTCAAGCAGCGTGCTTGGTTACACGGCAGCCGGAGGTTCCACTAACTTGACCTTGTCTTCTTCCTTGGAGACGCCAAAATACTTGTCTAGGGCGTCTACCCGCTTCTTGACGGCAAGTCCAATCATGGCGAGCATGGTGTAGGCAGCATCATTGCCGGCGTTGTGCAGGTTCTGGCAAGGAATTTCGAGAAAGCTCAGCACCGACTCAAGCTTAGTTGGGCTGGCGCCCCGCACCATGTGCTGGTGCATGTTGCGGGTATCGACGATTTCGAGGACGTTGGGGTACGCTTCGATGTTGAAGTTGAGCTTCTCGAGATACGCCACATCCTGGGATCCATCGTGGAAAACTAGGGCGGTGGTACGCAACTGCCCGTCGGCTCCGCGAGCCTCGATCACTTCCTGGAGAATGCCAGGGACATGAGCCTTCCGGACAAACTCGCTAGGGCTGTCAAAGTAGCAGAGGCGTGTTAGCACGGAAATTATTTCCAAATTCAAGGGGGTATAGCATACCCAAAGTCAAATCGGTTAGGACAGCCCTTGAGGAACTTGCGGTTCACCGCCCAGCTGTTCTCCTGGATGCGAAGGTGGCGAGCCTTGATGTGAGGAAACCAGTTCTTTCCTCCCTCGCCTGGCGCGATATCTCGAATATCCTCCGTGTCCAGCGTGACAACGCCAACCTCGGTAATGCAGTTTTGATCGAACTCGTACGCCTCGATGTCGATGGCAATGAAGACCATCGAGTTCTCCGCCTTGTGAACCATGGGAGACTTCAGGTCAAGAGGTTTGGGGGGAGCGATGGGAGTACCGTCGCATGGGTAGTAGATCTTGTGTCGAAGACCAAGATAGCGCTGGACACGTTTCGAGGACTGCCCCCACGCTTTGTGGTTCTCGAAGCGCTTCTGGCGGTTTTTCTCCGACTTGGACTTGCCAGACGACTTGATGGCCTTGTGAATCATGTCGAGACGCGAAATGAAGTCTTCCTTGGCGAGAAATCCCGAGTCCTGGAGATTATCTGCGCTATCGAGGGGAGGGATGTTGTCAGACAGATCCTGGAAAGTCTTATGGCTAGTCGAACGTCCTAGATATCGAGGTCGTGGAGTGTTGTGTGCACCGAAGCTCATCGCAAACAAATCGTTAGTGCTCCCTGCCGGGATAGCGAGGGATAGATCTAGTTGCTCGTTGATGGTGTCCAGTAGATGCTGGAACTGTTCCGTAGGAACAAACAAATAAGGCTTCCGTGCGGGCTCATATGGGTGGTGGAGAAAATAGCTTTGGGCGAGTTAGCTCGACGGTGAACAAAACAAGAAAATGAGAGTGAGGAGGGAAAGGGCATCCCGCCCGATAGAGGTTGCGGGCGGTCATGGTCAGGCGGACGGGGTTTGCTGAAGCGATACTTACATATCCCAGACCCTGCCTTGACAAATATCCTCCGCTTTGAAGAAGTCCTCGCACTACCTACACCGTTAGAAAAAAGTTGTTCTAGTAATACAAGAGGGGCAGATACCCACGAGCTCACGACTGCGGGCGCCGACGAACGAGTAAGGGTACTTGCGCACGATCTTCCACGGTGTGAACGGCTGCCCCTCCCGCGATGGTTCGTTCAGTGCAAGGCAAGGCTGCTTCCATAAATTCAAGTCAGCATTTTCTAGTGAATCTTCAGGCTGAAGACTTCTAGATGCGCTGTGGCCGTTATGTCCCGGTGACTCGGGGTCCTGGTCATCGCCCTTCTTCCGATGCTTGATGGACAGGTGGCGCACGTTGAGAATCATCTCAGTTGAATCATCCGACTCCCAGTCCACGCCCTGAACTCGCTGGGCGAACTCCTCCTCTGTCATGATTTTGGCCCGGGAAGCGAGATCCTCCTCGTCCAGGTAGCCCCAGTCGGGCTTCTGGTCGTTCAAGTCGGTCAACTCAACCCCTCCCGCCTGGTCTGGGTCAGTGTCTGGCTGGGAGAAGTCTTGGTAGTTTTCGTCCCAGATAGTATCGTCCCCGGTAAGCTGACGCAGACGACGCGCGAACTCTTCATCGCTCAATAGTCCAGCCATTGGGAGGTGGCTATGACAGCTCGCGAGCCGGAAGTCACGGCTAGGCTAGGACGTGTCTTTGGCCGTACAACAAGGAGCGAAGACACACGGCCGAGCTTACGAGTTGCGAAGAGGCTGCTCTAGTAATACCTGGACCGGTCTGGTGAAAAGAAAGTTGGGCGGTGGCGTGGTGGTGAAGAATCTAATCCGAGGGAGGGCCGGCCGTCGCGTGAGAACAGTGTGGGTAGCCCACAGAAGAGCTCGCAGCAGGAGAAAGGTCTGTGATTATGGCCTGCCCTCACTTCCCCGGGCTTGAGGTCAACTTGGCCCAGGAACAGCCCAGAGTCTTGGAGACGGCGGTGCTGGTCCAGCACATCTGCCGGCGGTCGAAGTGGATTAAGCGGCGCACGATGACTCAAAACGTTGCAGCTGGTGCCTGCCGGACCTGGATAGGGGACCGTGGGTGACCGCTCCTTGCCAGCAAGACCGACCTCTGTGGCTGCCAGAGGCGAGACAGCTCGGTGGTGAAGACGGTCGTTGCTTTTGGCTTTAGTGCAGGGTTGAGAGGCGCGATGGAGAGTTTCCCTATTCGGCCGTAGAATTCTTGCAAGGCGGTCAAGCACCCTTGGAACGGGTCCCAATCTACAGCACCTAAACGTGTACGGAGAGGGGAAGGTGCCCCCAGCAGCTAGGCAAACAGTCGGCAGGTCCTGGCAAACTTTCGAAAACCCATCTACACCAACGATGGCTTCTAGTCGCCCGGATTTGTTTGGCATTAGCCCATCATCACCTTCACGGGACTATGGGCGTGAGCTGAGCTCTCTCTCCCATCCCCCCCCACACACAAGCCTCTTGGTGGGGCCCCGAGCAGCAAACAAACAGCAAACAACGAGCCAAAAGAAGTTGCCGAAATTACGGGTACGAATCCAGGCCTGTCCTGTACCTCTCCGAGCATTATCTGTCAAATCTTCCGAGATGTTGCTCGATGGGCTCCATAGCCAGCTTGCCGTGTAATTTACAATGGGCTCCCAGAAAGTATTTAGTCGGCTCCACATTGTATACACTTATACGGCCATCTACCTCCAACAGGGGGATTTCCACCATTTCCTCCCTCGATTGCTTCCAATCCGATCCGTACCTCTGTACCACATCGTTTATTCCTGTACTGCTCTAGACACGATGCTTCCATGCACGTTTGACACCTTACCCAAGCCTATACGTTCATAAGTAGGGATAGGCTGCTCTTTGCCCTAGCCATGTTAAGTATCAAGCTGATGGGCCCAACTCGGCTAACCGAGCTCGCCCAGCGATTTATCGATCGTGCCTCGACTGCTCCAACCTGTAGGCCGTCTATCAGCTATACCTCTACCACGAGGCTTTCTCCTATCCATACGACAAGCCCTACCGTAGTCAACAACTAGGCAGGCAGGTATCAAGTCGGTGCGAGCTGACCGAATACTATTCGTCCCAATGTACACTTTTCACAGGCGAGAGAGCATTCAGAGTGAAGATTGTGGTATTAGCAAGGCTACATCAACCTTGAGAGGCGTGGTGGCCCGCCGGCCTGCTTTCTACAGCCCCCCCCCCCCCCCCCCCCCCCCCCCCCCCCCCCCCGAGTCCGTAGGTACGGATCACACAACATTGCAAGCTTTTTTGTTTCCCTCCCGTCCCCGCAAACGCAGTGGTATGCCACAAATACAGCGAGGACCTGACCAGGCACCTCATGCGCCCTCTCCCACCCTGCGGGGTTTGCCATTCTATACTTGTACAGGCCGATTTTATAATAAATAACAAGAGAAGGTACTTGTACAACTCGCGAAGGAAGTGCCGTGGTTTCGTGCGCCCATGCATGCTAAGCCAAGTTTTTTGTCCGGGGAGATGTTTCTTCCTAGGTAGTCGTACAACATAGCGCCGAGAGAACCGGGCCTTAAATACCGGCCAGAGAAGAGGAGAGAGATTCTGCAGCAAAAGGACGCTTAGGCCTTGGTGCCTACCGGCTCGACACCCCTCCGTTTGGGGTTGCTACGTCCGGTGCGCTTCTTGCTGGAGCTGGCCTTCTTGTCGGTTCCCTCGATGAACTTGATCAGCTCGTCGATGTTGCGGCTATCGATCGAAGGAGCGGTCGGGTTGCCCGGGATGGTGGGAAGGGTACTGGACGGCGAGCCGACCGAGACCTGGCGGGGCATGAAGCGGATGCCGGCCCGGAGCCGGCGCGCCTGCGAGTCCTTGGCCTGCTTGGCGATCGACACGGCATTCTGCGTGAGCTGCTCCAGCCAGCTCTCGGCCTCCTTGGTGTTCTTGTCCTCGGGCCCAAGAGCCGTCAGGAAGATGTTGTAGCTCTCCTTCATACGGTTGACCGCGGCCTTGGAGTCTGAGTCCAGGGCGAGCGCCTGAGCGAGCTGGAAGAGGAGGGTGGCCGAGTTGACCGACTGCCGGCCGAAGACCTTCTCGCACACGCGCAAGGACTCCTCGAACCAGCGGCGCGACTCGTGGTAGGCCTTGAGGTGCTGGAGCATCACGGCCGCGTTGTTGATAGTCGTGATGGTGTCCGGGTGGTCAGGGCCGTAGATGGTCTTCCACAGGTGCAGCGCATGCTTGGCGTAGACGAGCCCGTTCTTGCTGTCGCCCAGCTGGTGGAGGAAGAGGCTGAGGTTCAGGTAGTCCAGCACAGTCTCGGCAGAGTCGATGCCCATGGTCCGCTCAGAGACGATAACGGACTTGCGGGCCAGCTCCACAGCGGCCTCCTTCTGGTCCAGCTGGTAGTAGATCTGGGAGAGGGTGTGGTAGACCTGGGCGACCTCAGGGTGGACGAGACCGTAGATCTGCTCGTGGAGAGACAGAGACTCGAGCAGAAGCTCCTCGCCGAGCTTCCTCTGGCCCTGGATGATGGAGATGCGGCCCGCCTCGAGCGTCTCCTCGGCGATGGTGCTCCTAGGTGCGGAATCCTTCACCAATGGGACCACGTTGACAATGTCGTCGGGAGTGAAGGTATGAGGCGTGGTGGTGGAGGAAGCGATGGAGGCTGGCGATCCATCGCGGGCCTTCTTCTTCTTCTTCTTGGACTCACCGTTGGCCTGGCCATTGGTAGCGGGCTTGCTGGCATCCGCGGCGGCATCCTGCTCTTGCGCAAACACGTAGTCCTTAGCCTGGAGTTGAAGGCCGAGCTTCAGGGAGACGTCGCGGAGCACCTGCAGGTGCTGCAGCTGGCTCCACCAGCCATCCGGCAAGGCATACCGGAAGCGGCGGGCAGTCTCCTTCGCGATGTCCTCCCTGAGCGTCTCAGGTGTAACCTTCTGGAACGCAAGGTCGGCATCGTCGTAAAGAGCGCGCAGCGACTCGTCAATGTCGGTGCTGGGCTTGGGGTTCAGACCAAAGCCGAGCAGGCAGTTCAGAAGGTGCGCGATGCAGGATGAGGTGAGGGGGAGCGGGAGGTATCGGAGGTACTTGGAAGCGATGTGCTTGAAAGACCTCGTGATCATCTCACGAACGCTGAGGTCACGCAGGCACTGCAGGCGGGGGTCGTCGCTGAGGGACGCGATCTTGCCGAGGTAGCGGATGTTAATACCGCGGCGGTGCAGGTTGCGGCTCAAGGAGCGTCCATCCATAGGGAAGCTGATGTCGGACTCCTTGAGGTCGTTTAGGAAGCCCGGGATGACGACGTCCCGGAGGAAGACGCAAGCATCCCGAACCTCTTGCTCGTCCTTGGTCATCTCCTCCTTCTCGGCGTCCGTCTGGGGGACCTGGCCGCTGAACACATCGGGGTTCAAGGCAAATTTGAAGTTGGACATGTCGATCCGGTCCTTGTTCTCCTCGGCAGGCTTAGCCTCGCCATCCTCAGCGCTGTCCGCAGCCTTGGCCTCCTCTTTCTGAGCGTCGCGCTTTTGGATCTCGGCGTTAACGTACTCACGAGCCTTCTGCTTCGCCAGAGCCTCGACCAGCTCAGGGCGCAAAACGGTCATCCGGTGAGGGTACTCAGAGCCCTCGAGGTCGCTGTCCTCCATCCAGGCAACATCCAGGGGAGTGATGCGGTACAGGTCCAGGACGTATTTGCGTCCATCCGTACCGTGGAGACCCTTCATCTCCACGCTGGCCTCCAGGTCGAAGCGCTTGTTCTCCTTGTCCCAGACCGGGTGCTTCTTGATCCGCAGAGACTGCGCCAGCTTCTCGAAAGGCTGCACGAATCTCTCATCCAAGGCCACAATGTCCTTGCCCTCGACGGCACCGTAGTGGATTTGGTGCTCACCGGGCTCGGGTTGCTTAAAGATGCCAGGTACGATGCTCTGGCCGACAATTCGCTTGCCGAGGTAATCAACCACGATGGTTCCGGGGGTATAGAGAGCGTCGATATCAAGCTGGTTGACGAGCTTGACGCCAAGAACGTCCTTGGCAGTGGCAACACGGGCGGCCTCGTCACCGCCCTCGCTGGTGAAGGTGCCAACGCCATCGGCACCGAACGACAGGAACACGTTGTTGTAGATGTAGATCTGCGCATCCCGGCCCTCGGTGGGGTTGAGGGGGGCGACCTCTCCGCGCGCCACGAGGGCAGCGCCACGCACGGCGGCATCGTTGTACTCGGCGAATAGCTTGGAGAGCAAGCGCTCGCGGAACACCCTATCCTGCACGGTTTCGGTAGGAAGATCCTTAGCAGACTGGAACTCCTCATTCCAGTCCCTAAGAGTATCCGAATTCTCGGCGCCGGCGAAGAGGTACGTCTCCTGCGTACGGGTGATGTCCGGGCTGTGCGCGCAGTTGGAGGAAGACGGCGCCGGCACCAGCCAGGGGGCGGCGGGGATCGCGTTTCCGAACTGGAACGTGGCGAGAGGGTCCTTGCGGTTGAGGAACTCCTGGAGCTGGGTGAAAGCGTCCTTGAACGAAGGCGACAGCTCCTCGATCAAGGTCAAGAGAGAATGCGCCGAGTGGCCCTTGGGGGCAGCCCGAGGCAGGGGATCGAACTTCGTGTTGGAGGACTTGTTGACATAGAAGCCGCCGACGTGGGCGGTGATCTGATGCTGCTCGCCCTCGTTGGTTGTGACGATCAAGTACAGCAGATGGCCCTTCTGGCGCAAATGGGCCGGCGGAGGGTTCCACGAGGAGAGCGAGATGGACTTGACCGTCTTGGGTGCCGGGTCCGTCTCCGGAGGCAAGAGGGTCGACAGCGGAGGAGTGGCCTCGAAGTCGTACTCCTCAACCTCGGCCGACTCTGTGCTCTCGGGGGCAACCGTGTCGAACAGCGAGACTCCAGCCAGTATGCCCTGGGCCGTCTCGGTGCGGTCTCCGGCTGCCCCGATGAGCTCGCGAACGCGAATCATATGGATCCTAGCATCCTTCTCCGTGTATGGGTCCTCGACGAGGTGGAGCTCGTCACCGTTGGAAATGCCCTTAATGTCTCCGATCTGTATAAAATCGTTGATGCGCTCGTCGTTGTGTTCGAGATGGAAGCACGAGTACTGGAGGGCCTGGGGGAGCTCGATTATCGACTGCCGAACCTCGTGAACCTGCTCCTGAGGAGCGACCTGGGATTTGTTAGCACACGGGCGTACCTGTCGCACTACCGAGGCGGTTACTGACCACGATAGCGAGCTTCTTGGGCTCGTGGGGCAGAACGACGGTGATGTTGAGCAGGGCATCTGGAGTGGGTTAGCCCGGATCCTCGGGGCACGCGAGCATCTCATAAATTTTTTTTCCGAGCTGCGAGGTTGCAGTATGCATACCTTCAGGAGCTGGCTCGGCGCCCTCCTCGGCTTCTGGGGCCTTGGTGGGCTGCGTCGCATCTGGAGAAGCTTTAGAGGTCTTGCTGGCTGATCAGACGAGGCGTGTAAGTCGGAGAGGCCATATTCAAAGGGGCTTGTAAAGGGGCGTACCATCGCCGGCAGAGCTGCCTTCGGACGGCCCGTTTGATGTCGCACTGGCCATTGTGTCTAGGTCTATCTTTCAAGGTAAACCTCTATGCAAAGGCTAGGAGATGCAGGTCTTGTATTAACGATCGCCGACGTATCCGAGAAGGTAGGGACACGGAAAGGACGTCGGTCGAGTCACTGTCGCCGGGGAACAGCAGGGTGCATAAAAGGAGAGGAAGTACCAGATTCCCAGAAAAAACGAAACCCAATTGGAAAAACTGGGCTATTTCGGGACCAGGAGACAGCAAAAGGAGGGGAAAGTAAGAGGTGGTGAAGTAGGGGACCTCGAGAGGCTTTTTGCCAAAGTCATGAACAAGGCTCAAAAATTTCAGAGCTCAGCTTTTTTTTTTTCCCCGATGATGTAGAAGAACGCGGTCCCGGGCCACGGGGACTGGCAGTGGGGAGGGGGCACCGCATAGCGCTACTATGCTTACACCCCCCCAAGGCCCTGGTTTGGCCCCTGACTCGCCGGCTCCCCTTCGCATTCCTTTTGGGCCAGCACGTCGTCTCGGGCAATCAAAGGTGAGGCGATTCTAAAATCAATGCACCAGGATGGGAACCCGACGCCCTTGGTTCGCCCGCAAAACTGTGGGCTCTGTCCCCAAGACACGAGCTGAAGGACGCGGTCTTTCTACTATGTGCAAAAGGCGCCTGGAGGCTGCATCTAGTATCATGACGCCCGCCGTAAGCATAGCGGGCCATCCCGTCCCAATTTCGTGCTATTACCGGTAGCCGCTCGGAGCCGTCCAGCGCTGGACGGAACTGGCGGACGGGCGGCCCCAGATCGGACCCAGTTTTAAGAAAAATAAATAGACTATTCCCAATCAGGAAATCAAGTAAACAACATCCTCACAACTGCGAGCATCCTTCACGCTCCAACTCGCTTCGTCAGAGTGCCATCAACAGCAGGACGGCAGCCGTGATTTCCTGTTCTTAATATATATCCTCAGCATGCTTTCGGTATACTTCGACCATGGACGTCGCTAACCTTTCCTCGCTGTCTTGCACCGCGCTAGAGGCCCGACGCGTCTCGGCCCCCGCACCCTGGACGACAGCCAGATGCCTCAGGTTACTTCGCCCGTTGGCCGCCAATATTTCTTCTCTGAAAAAGTACTCACAACCTAGTCCTGCGGCCGCGGACTGTCGCAAGCGGCCGCTGGCTCCGGAGGCGGAGGACGCTGCGGTCCGGCGAGTTCGGCAACGAACCTACTCCCGGGCCGAGACGCGTGGGCGGAGAGGCCGGGGCAGGCCGCCTGCCCGGGAAGCCGCCCGGGAAACGTTATCTTTAGAGGAATTCCTTGCGCCGGCCACGCCGGAGAAAGCGCAAGAGGTGTACAGTGAACGCCAGACTCATCTAAAGTGTCGGCATTCCGTCTGCAGCTGGTCGACGCCTGCCGAGCGCCCTGAGTCGGCCGAAAAGTGCTTTTTTGAGCGAGAGCTGGGCTATCTCCGCCGTCTAGTTGGCCTTGATCTCTACCGCAATTATGAGTCCATTCTGCGGGATCTCGACTCAATACTACGCGCTACAACCGAGGATGGCGACGCGGCAGAGCCAGCACCGAAGTCGCTTCTCGGTCTCTGCCTCCGCAAAATTCCAGACGCAATAGCCCACCAGGAGGCGTTCGAAGAGCAGGAAGCTGAGGAGAACCGAGCAAAGACCTTCTTGGACCAGTCTCACGTGTCGTCGAGCTTCTACTCTATGATCGAGTCGAGGCTGTCCGTAGCCGACGGCACCGGCTACACGCCCTTGAAGACGGTCGTCCGCGCACACGCTCTCCGGAGTATCTCACAAATAAACGCCATGGGGATTCCGTTCGGTACTGACTTCTGCTGCGTGGCAATATCGCTGTGCAGGACCTACCGCGTTCCGCTCCGAGAGCTGGAGGGTCTCGTCACTAGCATCACCGACGCCCGCATGCCCAACCCCACCGCCGTGGACTCGGACGTATTCAAGCTGGACACGATGCGTCCTTTCCTCCTCCCAAGGTACTCCGGCCACGGCTACCGAGCCCTTACCCATCGAGTGCTCTCGCGCGTGCTCGCCAATGACAACCTACCGCTCGAGTGGATTTGGACCTCAAGATTCACTAGGATTTGGGAGCGTGCCATGGAAGCCTTCTCGCAGGAAGACTCATGCACAGATGTGATGGGACTCGTGGCCAGCACGGTAGCTCTTGTCGGCAACCATAAGGCGGTTGAAGGACCGGAGCAGCCACCGTTGTGTCGCCGCCGTTCGTCTCGGATGGCGTCGTTAGAACCAGGAGACGTTCTGTTTCCTCTTTTGACGCGCCTAGCCGCAGCGGTTGTCCATTCTCGGGGCTCAGGCGTCCCGCTGACTACCCAGCAAACCGTCCTGGCGCGGAGGCGAGTCCGACGAGTCCTCGATGCCTGCTTGAGCGAGACTCAGCGCGGCCACAAGCACATCAGGAAGCAGCTGACCACGTACCTCCTGGCACTTGCCGGAATCTTGTCCTCGCACACCTGGGCCTTGGCTGGAGACGACAACCTAGCAGTTGTTGAAGACGAGTTCTTGGATCCGCGCTGGATCGCGATCGTCAACAACACCTGGCGCGACCTAGGCCGAGACGAGTTCCGCCACAATCTCTACTACGACAAGACCAAGATGCTGGTATCCGAGCTCGCAGAACTCAGCGGATGCCCTACGCACTCGAGGATGGAGCACTTGATGCACTACTGCGACCAGGTGGACCAGCTACGCGTCTCCGACCTGGAACATCTGCGGTTCGATGCCGCCTTCTACCTCGCCAACCGGACCATGAAGTTTCACGATCGGTCCTTCGCTGAGCGGCTCACCAAGGAGAATGGAAACGTCAGCCTCGCGAGCTGGCGCTGGGACGACGGCATCAGCGAGTGGGTCACCAAGACACCAGTCGTGCCGACCCAGGCGAGGACGACATCGGCGGACAACCAGGCTGTGCTGGCCGATCCACCCAGCCCGTCCCCGCAGGTGGAAGACTGGGGGACGATACCAGGAGGCCTCGACGAGCTGGCCGTGGACAACGACGACCTAGGGCAAGAGAACCTAGGCGGCGGCGTCGTCAGAACGAGCAAGAGGGTTGTATCGGCCAGACGGCGTCAGCCCTTGAGGCGCATCTCGAACCAACGCGTGGCATACAGCTCCGATGACGAGTTGGGGATCTGAGCGTCCTCTGATAGCATGTAAATAACTGTATACCTAAGAATATAGACTAGCAATACGACATGTCCCACACAGGGCAGTTGCCCCGGTGGCAGCACGCGTCCGGCGTGGCCCAGGACACGTCGTCGACCTTGGCACTGCGGACATATACCAACATAGCCACACAGTTGCGCGAAGCGCATACCTAAGCTCGGTAGTAGGCTGTGTAAGTGTGGGTGTATAACGGCCATGCTCGCTTATATCGGTTATACCCGCCTGGTTCTGGCAGAGCAGCCCACTTGGTTTCTCTCCGTGATGACTCCACGGCGGTGGAATTGTCGATCATGAATGATACCGGTGAATCTATCTTTGGCAGTATGCCCGGCCAGCCCTATGCATGTCCGACCTCAGGCTTGCTACGCAGTACACCACCTCATGCGTCCCGCCAGGGGGGGGGGGAGAAGAAAGTGTTCGATGGATGCAGGTTCAATGCGAGCTTCGAAGCCGACTCTGTTTCGCAAAGCGATGATGGTCGCCATCCCAAAGAAGGGCCGGGCTGCTTGCTGCCCACCTCTCAAACATCGGGTACACAGGAGGCTATCTCTCACATACTGATTCGAGCCCATTGAATCCAATCCACAGTAGTGTCTTAACCCACCGTTGGCGAAAGAGCCGAATGAGTCGACCGCTAGCCATCGAATTCCCCCAACGGGATGTGTGGGTTCGTTTCAAGTCCGGGCTCGAAACCTTCGCAGCGAGTCCCTCAGGATGATAACCTGCGCAGCCTCCTCCACTCCACAGCGCACCGTTGCCGACCTGTCCGAATGCATAACGTTTGTCGGTGGCGCCGACGCCCTGCCCTGCCCTTTGCCTGCCTTTGCCTGGGCTCTCGAACCCTATGGTCCTGTCGATATACGGAGTAGTCCCTCCCCTCCCCATAACCTTGCGGCCGGCTCCACTTACATGATACCTCTGAGAGCCTGCCCCCCACATACCGGGGCCTGCTCGAGAGCCTCATGCGCCGCGTGGCCTAGGTGCCCGCCGTGATGGGGAGCGGCGCACCCCAATGCGTAAACCTGCAACCGTCATGGCAATCCGCTGCTGCGGGAGCTATTCTCGTTTCTCCTCCCCACGAAGACGGAGGAGAGCTGGAGGCTCTGGTTCTAGCGCTAGACGTGGACCCTCCGACGCAGACACCACCCATCCACCCATCCGCCCACACCAACTGCCGGGGGCGCTACAACTCGTGCTTCAGGTTAAACTTGCTGATTTACATGTTGCTGGGGAAGACTTGCCGACCCTGCCCACATCTAATCTTTACCTGGTTCCGCCGTCCGCGTTCGTGCGTTCGACCGACCGCGGTGCGGCCGACTCTGGCTTCCTCAGGCAGGCACCCAGCCACCGAACCAAGGACATGCTTGCCCGTCGTCGCGTGCTGCAGGTCTCGGTGGTTCGCGCGCATCCCGATCGCACTGACCATGTCCTCGCCGACCGGGAGAGCGATCTGGGCCTGCGCAGCCCGGCGCCTTGATGAGCTGGGCGCGATGCCCTCGCGCGCGCCGTTAGTCTTGGAAAGTTGGGTGGCGGGTGCAAGGGGCCTGGCGGCCACACATCTAGCTGCGAGCCCAGATATTAGACAGTTTCACGCATCGTTCGCACATGACACAACGCTTGCTCCTTAGCAGCTGCCAAGTAAACCCCTCTTCCCCCCCTCTTCCCCCCCTCTTCCCCCTCCTCTGCGCAGAGCGCCAGAAGCAATTAATACAGGCTCACTGTTTGGGTCTAATTTGCTACGGCCTCGGCGCGACCCAGACTGGTTATCTCGGTCCCGAGGGGCGGCGTGGGTGCGCCAGAGCAAGGCGTGATTTGTGTGTGCTAGGCCCCCTCCGCACGTCATGGGGGGGCAGACCAGGGAGCCCGTCTTTTTTTTTTCTTTTTCCTTTTCGCTTGGAAGACGGAGGGAAGGGTTAGACGATCATGGAGACCTGCCGTCTGGTGTTGTGTGACAAGCTTTTCTGGCTATTGTCGCCCCGTTTCAGACCGGGACACGACTCGCCTCGAAGCCCATTTTAAACCCGCCTCGTCGCCTGGACGGCGGATGCATCCCAAGGACGGGCGAAACAGCGTTGACATCATGCGTGGATTCTTTTGGGAATCCGCCTCGCCTGCGGTGCGCACCCTCCGCCGACGGACAGGCGGCACAGTCGGTCGAGAGCGAGATTTCATTTGTATCTTGCATCGGATCTGACCCATGGGTCGCGTACGTGGGGTCTGCTGCCCCGTCGAGTTCGAGCCGGGACGGGGGAGCGCGGGCCTTCGGGCCTGGGGGTGGGAAGGGCCTAGCCGTGGCAAACTCAGTACGAAGTATTAGTATTTACTATTCACCGTTATGGACTATGCAGTGCTAAACATGGCCAGGCTTGCTAGGATAGTGACCTGCCCATGCGTTGCGTACCGTTTGGCGCCCTCAAATTTTTTTTTTTCTTTCTTACTTTATCCTGGCCTCAAAGGCATCCCGCCGCCAAGCGCAGGGCCAACGCCGTCGCCCAGCCTAGTCTGACTATGCGCAACCCTGCAGGTACGAACTACTCCAGGCGCTTGGTGCAAGCTGATTGGCGCCGCTGCCTCGGTGGTGCTCGGCGCATTCGTGGAGAGGAGAAAAGGGGCGAGGGCGACCCCACTGCCCTTCACAGGGTTTACAGGGTTTACATGGTTCCTTTGGGACCGTATTCTGTCCACAGATTTCTCCGTGCTCATCATGCGGGCCCAGAGGTGAACGAGGGTGAGGTCCCAGATCGGCAATTTGCATGGAAGGGCAAGGTGGTCCTTCCTCGAACGACAGAAAGCAGACAGGCTGCCCGTCGATGTCCGGTGTCAGAGATGGGATTGTATTTCTCCGTCGTGCGACTAACTGGACGCCAAGGAAAGGGTTTGAGCCTCAACCATGTTCTGGGTTGATTAGGGGACGATCCCACCAATATACAGGAGGCAGGCCAAGCAGGGCCGCCCTATCTTGTCATCTCCGGGTCGCTTGCGGAGCTTGCAGCACGGTCGGGGTTATCATTGATTGTCCTTGGCGATGGGCTGAAGAAACGTGCGAGCGAGGGAGAGGCCGAGCGAACGAGAGAATGGGAGAGAGTGTGAGAGAGAGCGTGAGAGCGAGAGAGAGAGAGAGTACGGAACAACCCGGACGTCATTCTCACGGCCGTGGTGATCCAGTGCCGCGGATCCTCCCCTCGTTTCCCCCCTTCCGTCTGCATTGGCCGGCACTTTGAAGCTCTAGAGCGCCTCCAGTGCCGGACGAGCCAGACTTGGCGCCGGGATACCCGTCTTTTTGCGAATCTTTTCTTATCTTGTTTGTGGTTTCCCCATCGTGTGCTCCGTGGCTTGCCCTTGCCTGCGGGCGATTCGTCCGCGGTCCCGTCCTACCCCCCTTTTTGCTCTCCGTACGGGCCATGTTCCTCCACAGGGTTCGGTGATCATTGGTGATGGATTTTGCAGCCAAACTCTGCTGGGCCGCGGCCATTGGCTGCGGCCTCCCGGTGGGCTAGACATGGCTCGCATGGGCCCGCCCAGGCGAGGGAACCAGTATGGAAGCAGGAATTTCTGGCCACTGCAAGGCACGCTGCGGGGAGGGTCGTCCGACAGGCCAGTCATGATGAGCGGCTGGGATCAGGACGATTTGCGCCAGGGTCTCCCCTGGGCGCGTCCTGCACTGGTGAATAGGTGCTCGGGTGGGACTGGCTTGTTTCAGGTTCCCGCCACGGCTTCTGGCCCCGATCGTCTACTATCTAAGTACTATGGTACTTCACTTACGTACGCGGGTCCGGGCCCTGGCGCTGGCTTGGCTTGGCTGGCTCGTGGCTCACTGTCTCCTGGACTGCGCAGCTGCGCGTCAGCCACTCAGGACCACGCACTACGACGTTTTTCCACGGCAGGGGGACCTCGTGGAGGGTTGACCCCAAAATCGGCGCGACGAACGCCGCTCGAGTGCCGCTGCGTAGCGCCACTTTTGGGGTGAGCTCAGTCGAGACTCGGGAGAGAGGGAAAAAAAAACCAATAATCAAATGCAGGTCCCTTCCGGGCTGCCCCCCAAAATAAACGAAGGGAGGAGATCAAGAAGCACCGCGCCCTCGGTGTGCGTATCTCTTCTCAGAGGCCAACCGGGCAGCCACCCCCCCCCCCCCCCCGGCGCTGGTGGGAGATCACCAACATCCTGGGCTGCTACGTAATGAACGCAGCCAGCACTGCGTGCAAGGCGGAAAATAATTGTGCCCTCTGACGATAGCGTCAGTGCATGCATGCAGGCCATGGGACGGTCCTCCCCAAGGCGTACGTATGTACTTCGTAGAGAGACCCTGCTCATGGGCCCAATCCAGCGTGCTCTGATGTTGACGGGTCCCCCCAGAGATGGGACGGAGTCGTCAGCTGGTGGGCGGCGGCGATCCACCGCCCAAACCGTCCCATCTGGGCAAGAAGGACCAGAGAAAACAGAGGCGCGCAAGCAACTGTCAGAGGGCAAGACATGGACCGCGCCAGAATCGGGCGCGCGGCCCCTAGCCTGTCAAGATAGCGGGCAAGGGATGGGTCGAGAGGAGAGCACCTCTGAGGCCCTTTGGGTGTGGTCTTGTTTAGTTTTGCCAGAGATAGATGGAGCAAGGGTGGGCCTTGTCCAGTGGTCCAGCAGAAGGCAGCGGGTACGCAGGCTTCACCCGCCGAGGCAGGAGGGGGGGAGGTACATGGGCCCCCCCTGGACAGGTTCGAGCAGGTACGTGGGTACTTGGGCTTGATCCTGTACGTACCGTACCTGCCCACCCAAGCCCACCCCCCCCAGCAATCACCACATACTACCTCTCTGTACAGTACCCGCAGAATGGAAAACCAATATCTCTATCCGGGACCGCCCCTCCCTCAATCTGCCTTCCGCGCCCGACCTCATCGACTTCCTCCCTCCGTGTTTCTCTTTTTCTATTCTGCTTCCCGGAGGGCCTTGCTTTCTTGGAACAACCGGCTCCGTGTACTGAAGGGCTGCTCTCGCTCCCTCTCGAAGCCGCTTCCGGTCCTTTTTTTTTCTTTTTCTATTCTTCGGTCCGCCTTTCCAGGCCTGCCTATTGTCGTCCCAATTTCCTTCCTTTTAGGAGCCCAGTCACGACAACCAGCAACACTACCAAAAAGTCGCATTGACTTCAACAGCACACACTGCCATCTCTGGCCTTATTTTTACTCTGCCTCCCCTGAGAAACAAAACAACCCATTTGAAAGGAGATCGACTGAAGGCTCCTTCGCCCCTTTTTCTTTCCCAATTTGTGGCAGGCAACGTCTAGAAACCACACTCGCTCTTTGCAGCAGCTCCTTTATCCCTAGCTGGACTCGAGGAACTGGGAGACCGCTGTGCAACATTCACTTCTAACCGCTCTCAACAACAACAAATTGAGCAGCTGTAGCACAATCCATGATTTGGATTTGAAACCAACAGGACGAGTAGACAAGGAACAAACAAAAAAAAAAGACAGACACTCGCAGACTCGACTCAGGGTATCCTTTCGGGAATAGCATCGACTAGAACGCAAGAGTCTAGCCTACCATGGCAGACCAAGGAGGTTCGACCGGAGGAGCGGCCAAGAACTCGACGGGGGCAGCAGCAGGTGCGACGGCAGGCGGGGAGACGACGCAGGTAGCGGGAGCTGCCACCATCTTCACCAGCGCCGCCACGGCCAACGAGCTCCTTCCCGAATATCTGCTCATCGTTCTGGGATCCATATCTGCCGCCTTGCTAGTATGGCGAATCACGACCATTATCATCAAGTATGTCCGCACCGTGGCAGGCCTGAACAACGAGACGCAGAGGTACTTCGCCGAGCCGTCTGAGAAGGTGTCGTGGTTTAAGCGCAACATTCAGTACTCGCCCATCTTCAGCAAGCGGCACAACCGCGAGTTCCAGCTTAGCTCCGCCATCAACATGGGAACTCTCCCGACGAGGCTGCAGCTGGCCTTCCTCATCGGCTACTTCGCTACCAACGTGGTCTTTTGCGTCATCGCCATCGACTTCTCGGCCAAGTTCGCGACCGTCGCCAGCGTCCTCAGGAACCGGACCGGCGTCCTGGCCACCATCAACATGATCCCGCTGTTCCTCATGGCGGGTCGGAACAACCCGCTGATCAAGCTTCTGGGCATGTCGTTCGACACCTTCAACCTCCTGCACCGGTGGTTCGGTCGCATCGTGGTTCTGGAAGCACTCGCTCACACGCTGGCCTTCCTTGCCGGCAACGCGTCGACCAATGGCTGGGCTGCGGCCTTCAATACCGCCGTCACCGTCCCCTACATGATGTACGGCTTCATCGTAAGTATTGCCCATCTCCGTCCTGTGACTTATCACTGCAGTTTGGCTCACCCTTCCTCTAGGCCGTTTGTGCCATGGTGGCCATCTCCATCCAGGCGTCCAGCGCCATCCGGCACGCCTTCTACGAGACGTTCAAGGTTCTGCACATTGCTCTCGCGGTGCTTTCCGTTGTCGGGCTGTATTACCACCTGAACCTCAAGCACCTCCCCCAGCTCGTGTACATGTACCCTGTCATTGTGCTCTGGATCTTTGACCGCGCCGCCCGCCTGATCCGTTTGGGCTGGCACAACGTGGGCGCTGGCGGCACCAAGACGCTTGTCGAGGCCCTTCCTGGTGGCGCCTGCCGCGTAACCGTGACGATGGCGCGCCCCTGGAACTTCAAGCCGGGCCAGCATGCCTACTTGTACATGCCATCGGTCAGCTACTGGCAGTCTCACCCCTTCTCCGTCGCGTGGAGCGAGGCCGCCGAGTCTCTCGAGGGTGAAAAGCTCCCCATGGACCGCCAGGATGTCCTCGCCATGCGCAAGACCAGCATGTCCTTCATCATCCGCGGCCGAACGGGCTTCACCGGTGCCCTGTACAACAAGGCGGCCGCCTGTGTGGACGGCAAGATGATGACGCGCTGCTTCGTCGAGGGTCCCTACGGCGGCATGCACATGATGCACTCGTACGGCACCGTGATGCTGTTCGCCGGCGGTGTCGGCATCACCCAGGCCGTCCCACATGTACGCGACCTCGTTGTCTCCTATAGCAACGGCACAGCGGCGACGCGCAAGGTGGTGCTCGTCTGGATTATCCAGAGCCCCGAGCATCTCGAGTGGATCCGCCCCTGGATGACCGAGATTCTGGCCATGGAGAAGCGCCGTGAGGTACTCCGGATCCTGCTCTTCGTCTCGCGGCCTCGCTCAACCAAGGAGATCCACTCGCCGAGCGCTACCGTGCAGATGTTCCCCGGCCGCCCCAACATCGATACCCTGCTGGGCATCGAGATGGAGAACCAGGTTGGTGCCCTCGGTGTCTCGGTGTGCGGTCCCGGAGCACTCAGCGATGAAGTCCGGAGAGCGGTCAGGAACCGACAGTATCAAGGAAGTATCTCGTTCGTAGAGGAGGCCTTCAGCTGGTGAAAGCAATGCCTCCTCGACGAATTCATGGGTTCCTTGTAGAGGGAGTGAAATCCCTCTTGGTCTCCCGACTCTCACCCAGACTTACCTTCGCTTCTTTCGGCTCTGAGAGTGATCAGGTTTAACAGTGGATATATGTGATTTTTGGGCGTGTACATAACGGTTCCTTTCTGCATCTCATCATTTGCGCGACCGACAGCGCCGCCACCTATGTGCTCGACCTTGCCTCGCGGCAGATACGAGGAGAACGATATTTGTTGTACATGCATCCTTTCTTTTTCTTGCGTGTTTTTTTTTCATCCCCTTTCCTCGGCAAACACCGAGCGTGAGTTGGGCCAAAGGGTACGGGTAAATGTTAGAGAAAGGGGAACTGGCAAATGCCTAGAGCTCCACAGAGATATGGATAGGATGAGGTTCAGCGGTCACAAATCTGGCCTCGCCGATACGAACGAAATAGCGAAAGTCTTTGTGTGCAATATCCAGTGCCAGACCAGCGTGACTGCAGAAAAAGTGATCCTGTTCGAAGGCTGGGCAGTCGGCGCCCTTTTGTACGTGGTCGGACCTCTGGGGATTCCCATGCAGTTAGTCCTGGTTGGTGGCTCGGTTCGTGTGTTGGCTGTTACACTGCCAGTGGGTTGTGTTGGGTGTTGTCTCCCAGACCTTGGCCCCCGTTTCAGCCCTTGTCGAATCTTGCAAGTGCCGGCCGATTCGGCCTCACAAAGGCTGCGATCGCCGCGGGGAGTCGGGGACAGGGCCTAGAATCCGCTAGCCAGCGGGTTTGGGACTACCTTCTTTGTCGCCGTAGCGGCCCAAAAAAAACCTTCCCCCCTCCCCCGAATCCGCCTTTCCCCAGGGGCCACAGAGGGGCCAGAGGGGGGTGGAGGAGCACGGGACTGGGAGAAGCCGTCGGCGGGTCGTCTTCTCCCAGCTAAGACAAGTCGCAGAATGTCTTGGGTCGGGCCCCCAGCTGGACGCGCTGCTCGCTGCCGTCATGAGACACCTGCCTGCGCGGCTTGCGGGTGCTCCCAGTCGATCAGCCAGCTGCTTGTTTGCTACATCCGGGATTCGCACGCCCTCCCTCCTCCCTCCACCTTGCCTTCGCAGGGGAGGGCCGCGAGGGCATCGCGTGTGATCCTTTCGACGCCGCCCCGTGTTGGCTGCTGATGCCAACGGGCCTGCAGCCAACAAAGTCCAACATGAGCTGGCCTGACCCCAGCTGGGAGGAGCGCTTCAATATGGGTGCCGCTTCGTCGTGCTGCGGGATATGACGGGACGTGCATGCTACTACAGCTTCCTCTACCTAGCCTTTTGGGCTGTCCCGGGCGGGTGTGTGCACTACTTTCGGCTGAGCGCCAACGAAGGGCTGAGAAGAGCAGGGCAAGATGCAGTCAATTACGATGCCGCTCCTTTGCTCCTCGCAGGGCGCTGGTGCTGGCGGCATGCCTCGAGTTCCCAGAGATCCGGCTGCTCTCGAGGTGGCGTTGAGGTACGGGGTTTGTACATAGGCTGCTATACCGAAAGCCACCTTCAGTGCATCACTAGCTCCTCGATACTACCTGTAACCTGCCTCCGTCGGCTGGCTTTAGGTAGTCTTGGTAGTCCGGGGAGGGCTAGCCCAGGACAATGGTGACATCGGCTTCTGCTCCGCTGCATTCGCCTTTCCCCCCTCCTGTCCTTCCTTACCCCCCCACCTTGGCCGGATGGGCTGGTGACCACCCGTTCTCTTCCCCACCTCCATCTCTATCTCTCTAGCCTGGTCCTTCCGTGATAAGTAAGATTCGGGGGGGGGATGAGAGGCACGCCTCATCGCAAAGCCCGCGTCTTCTCCATTAACCTCGTCCGCTCCCCCAATTTTTTTTTTATTGTTTCCTTTGTAGGCTGCCAACTCACCTTTGGCTCTGTCTTGCCCCGGCAACTCATTGTCCGCGCATCGCCTTTGACGCAGTGACCCTTGGACGGCCCCTTCATATCCTTATCGATAACCCCACCAAAGAAGGGAGCTCTGCGTCATCTGACCACTAGCGAGGCTAGCAGACACCGGGTGGCAACCGTCCCCCCAGGCAGGCCGAGCATAACCTCGCAACCACCCGGACCGGCGCCCCCAAACTTCTGCAGGAACTAAGACGGAAAAGCACACGAGGGAGCCAGGCCGACAGAGACGACGCCGCAGCCATGGGTCTCGCGTACAACACCTACCTCAACAGCAGCAAGATCTACGGGTGCAAGAACTGCAAGGCGCACCTGTCGAACCACGATGATATCATTAGCAGGGTAAGTTGCTCGCCGGATCACCCGTTTCCCGATCACAGCCACCCCGACATATTTGCCTCACGCTTCTCCCTGCCCACGCCCACGCCCACGCCCACAAGGCTCTGTCGCTTTCTAAACTACCCCCCATATCTCTCCTGCTATTGCGTTGCCCGTCGTCTCTCGCAGAACACCCGGCTCGAGTGGGAAATTGGCTGACCGGACCCCCGCCCCTTGGCTTAGAACTTCCGCGGCCAGCACGGCAAGGCTTATCTGTTCAACACGGTAGTCAACGTCGACACGGGCGAGCCGAGCGAGCGCAACATGACAACGGGGCGTCACATCGTGCGGGACATCATGTGCCGGCAGTGCAAAGAGACGGTTGGCTGGAAGTACGACAAGGCATTCGAGGCGACCGAGAAGTACAAGGAGGGCAAATTCATCCTCGAGGCCGAACTCCTCTGCAATGTCAGCTAGTCCCTCGCGTACCTACGCTCATACGGCAGACCTTTCCCCGGCTAGCGTCGCACTGGTCTTCACCTCGTCGCCAGGCTTGATTCGTACGGCATCGAGCAGCCTTCCACGTTGCACGGGGGCGGGGGGCTACGGCGGGAGAAGGGGGGAGGTGCGAGGGATGTTACTTCAGGACGGCACCATGGCGCTTTTTTTTATGTAGCTTTTACATCGGATCAGGAAGGCATATTTTGGAGATGGAGTTTTGGGATCTGATGCTCTGCAACCGAAGAGGATTACGGGAGGAAGTCTTCAGGAGTTCCGGACAGGTCAGGGCACGGTATGGTCACAACAGATCTGTTGCTGGGCCCAGAGAGATAGCATCGTAAGGTAGTCCTCTGCCCACCACTTTTACAGACGCATCAAATATTTTTACAGCCTGACAAGATGTTGCGTGGAGTGCCCGGGTTAGCCATTTGGTGGTGCTTCTGCCCATACGGAATAGAGAAGGAGGGAGGGGGGGAGAGCATGTGTTGCACAGTGAAAGCGCATAGCTAGTTTCCTCGTAGAGAGGTACTAGACATGATAACATGGTCAGCGCTTACGCAACACTTGAATCACTGTATCCTATTGGCCTATGATGCTACTAAACTGAATCACTATATTGAAAATATCCCTCCCCAAACCGAGACACCCGGGTTACACCATGCCCAACCTTCTAAGCCAAGGAACACGAACACCTGTAAACCCTAAAGAAAGAAGCCAAGCCTCGGTACGTGCAAATGTTACAGCTCAGTTGTGCTCGATAGGGTCCTCCGGCAGCAGCTCCTCCACCTCCTTGACCTTGAGGAACTCAAAGGGAGGCTGGACAATGCCGTTGAAGACAAAAGTGAAGTAGACGAGCAGGGTGAAACCAACGACCTGCAGCCACTTGAACGTCTCCCATCCGAGACCGAGGGATACAAGCCAGATGAACAGGGTTCGGCAGGTATCGATCGTAGAACGTGCCGTGGCGCTGACGGACCTCGTGACCGAGATGCCGAAGAAATTGAAACCCCTAGGCGAGGAATTAGCAAACAAGACTGGTACCACGAGAATTAAAAGGATATACTAACCCGATGCTGATCATGATCAGAATGCTGGAGATAAAGACGGGTTTGTATTCCCAGAATTGTCTCCAGCCCTCGACCAGGTCGAACGGCCCGAGGTGACCTGCCTCAGTCCGGCCGACCACAAGGTGGAGCACCACCATGGCGATGAAGGTGACGGCAAATCCAAACACGCCCTCCCATCCTACAACTCGGATGGGTTCGATGGCGTAGCGCTCCAAGAGGTGCTCTTCAAGCACGAACTGGGTTGCTGTGAAGATCTGGGCGCCAGCGATCATGAGCACGCCGAGAATAACACGGGCGGCATCGCCGCTCATCTCATTCTCAGTTGACGACGGCGTCTTCTTGTCGGGCTGGATCGCGCCCGCTAGCCCGACGACGGCCACACCGAGGACAACTCCAAAGAGTGAGGCCCAGTGGAAGAGGTGCAGTTTCCTGCGGAGGAACACGACGCTGAAAAGCCCGACGAACAAAACGAGGGCTCCGCGCGTCATCTGGTAGATGGATGGAACCACTAGCAGTAGGCCGATGTTCATGAGGGTGGTGCCGAGCAGGTCACATGTGGACGGGAGAGCGAGGAGGCAGACCTTCCATCCCTTCAGCTCCGGGTTCTCTGACTTGGACTGGCCGGTGAGCGCCGTCCTGGAGTGAATGCTAGCGGCATCGTCGGCGGGAGCATCATCGCTCGTGTTAACCGGCTGGTAGGCAACCGTGGCGGAGGACGACTTAAGGACGTAGCGTTTGAAGAGAGTGATGACGCCGAGGACGGCGAAGCAGCCCATCTCGCCGATGAACATTTGCGCGGTCTGGATCACGGGCTGCTCAAAGTGCTGGCGCCTCTTCGGATCGGGATCGTCGCAGTTACGCACGCATTGGTTATCCTGGAGAAGCACGGGTAGTTAGCCTTTGTGCTGCTGTCGGATTATCCGGAGGCTGGGCCTTAGCTTACCTGGTACTTGGTCAAGAGGGTATTGCAGACGCCCGTCAGCAGCATCATGGCCACTAGGAACGGGATCGCCGCATTCGCAGGTATCCTTGTGTTCGCCATCTTGCGCGATTGTGATGAGGTCGAGGTGTGGTTGTCCGATGAAGGCGTCGAAGGAGAGAGGGAGGGCGAGTATCCGAGGCCAGGCAGGCGGGTCTCGTGACGATTGGCCAGGCGGCCACGGAAGGAGTGAAAAAGACTCCTGGTCAAAGGAAAGACGGGTACGGAAGAAAAGGAAAGAAGGAAAAATGCCTAATGGGAGAGGGCTTCGCTTCGCGGCCTCACGATTACCAATATCTCTGGGGTCGAACTGGCGTCTTTGTTGCCGGTTAACCTAATTGAAGAGGGGAGGCCGAAACGGCATTGTCGTAGTAGATACAGCAGCCGAGCGTGAGGCCCCGCCACACCCTGGGTCCCATGGCTGTTACCGCGTGAGTCAAAGTGTGGCTGGTGGCCTTGGTGGCCTTCGCTGGTGGCCTTGGCAAGCCACACTCTCATGAATGGCTGGCGACAAAAGCTTCATCACAAGGTCCTATGTTGATTCAAGGCGATGCAGACAACTGGCAATGCATAAGAAGCGCATGCCAGCGAGGAAGCTGAGGGCATAAGAGGCACTGCCGGCTCGGTCCCACCAAACTTAATTCTGTCGTGGCTTTACGATGCCGTCGTGCATCAAGTAGTAGACGATGGTTGAGTCATCCTGGACGGTCGCGAGGAGCACCCTCTTTCCTCGTTTAGGGCCCCTCCATTGCTTCCACCGCGCCTCCTGCTCGTGGCTCTCCTCTGCTACTTTTGTGGTCGACGACTCCGGCGGAACGGCTTCCAGACCGTCGAAGACAGCGGCGAAACGCTGGACCGTCCACTTCTCCGAGAGATGGAGGGGCAGGACCCATTCGAGCTCCGGCGGCTGGGGCATCGGCTCGTCCCTGTTCTTCTCGGCCTTGATGATCTCAATCTGCTCGTCTGGGTGGATGTACAGACGCCGCGGCGGGAGGCCGAAGATGACGTCCCGGGGCAGGTTCGGGGTCGAGTGGACTTGGAGCTCTGTCCAGTCGTGCTGGAACTCGAGGTTCTCGAGAACCAGCTTAGTAAGATTACGAGTCTCCTCAGTCGGAGCCATGGTGTGGAAGTCACTGTCGGCTTTCTTGCGATGGGCGCTCGGTTTTGCTAGATGCTCTTGAAAACATGAAATATGGACCCTGGCGTTGGTGCTGTACTCTGGAATCGCTCTTATCGATAAGGCTCAGCTACCTACAATACAACCCCTGTGTTTGTTAGCGTAGGAATCAAACAGCCACTGTCTTCGCATTGGCTATCATAGACCATAAGAAAAAGCGATTGGCCCAGGTGCAGGGAGCTTACACGGCTAGCAGAGACCCAAAAGGGAGAGAAAATAACCAAAAAGGCCAATACCAAGCCAAAAGGACGATTTACTGGCTCACAAACCTTCATGCCTAACTATCCTCTGTCTCGTATCAAGCTAACAATAATACAGGGGGGGGCCTAGAGCATGCCTTGCGTAGGTATCGAAAGTACGAATTACTAGTATTCCGGCATCCACACAGCCCTACGGCCGACGTTTGCGGCCCGCGCTCTGTGCCCGGAAGCTCGAATCGACACACCAGACCCTGGCGCCAAGGTGCCAAGTCCCGGAAACTGTGAGCTTTCTCATGAGCTACCCTGCTGCTTATCTCTGTCCCCTGGCTGCTTGTCGGCTTGAGGCCAAACGTGACCCCTTCACTTACACGCTTTCGCGGTATTGACAAGGACCGCGTGTGTCATAGTGGCCAGTCCCAAGGTACCATCTTAAAGCCCTCCCGAGAAGCGCAATCTTAGAGGTTCTCGAGCCGTTGGGTTTGAACATCGCTGAGGCCATGAGCCAACGCAAGTCCTCACTATATGTGGTTAGGGGCTCTGTGTAGTTCCCGTCTAAGCCTTCTCGAGTTGCGAAGACACGGCTTGGCCTGCAGCCTACCAAAAGGATTGAGATGCAGTGGTCCTTTTACTAGTATTGTGGATTTGTGAAAGCATATATTATCCTCTGTCACGCAATCTCTCCTATCCTCAACTTCCGGCCTTTTGTCCCCTGATCGCTATTTGTCCCTTCCGCATCATCTCTGTACGACCAATCTCCTCTACACTGCCACAATGGAATCCAGGTACAAACAAATATGGAAGTATGCAGTACTCACCTTCTGGGTGGTATACGGCCTAAATATCGTTGCCTGGGGCGGCATGCTCTTCCTTCTGCTCGTCAACGCTGCGCCGGCCATGTGCTACCCGACCTGCGACGACATCAACTCGCCGCGACGTGTTTGGGTCGAGATCGACGCGCAGATCCTGACAGGCCTGTTCTGCGTTACGGCCTTTGGCTTCGCCCCATGGAGGATCCGGGATCTGTACTACCTGCTGGAGTATCGGCTCCTCGGGAGAGTGCATAGACTGCAGGCCCTTGCAGACATCCACGGAAGCTGGACCCGCCTCCCGAAATCTCAGAAATTCCCGTTGCTGGCCGACGGGTCTCTGGCGGATGCGTCCTCCGAGCTAGTGCAGGTTCAGCCGAGTAAGCTAGAGGGGGCTTCGCCTACCAAGCTGTGGAAGCTCGACCTGGTGGTATGGCTGATAGTTTCCAACACGCTCTTCCAGGTCGCGCTCTGTGGCACCATGTGGGGGATGGACCGTTTCAGTCGCCCTAGCTGGGTGACGGGATTCCTAGTGGTAAGCATCTCCGTCGTCGCCTGGAACTGTCTGAGCTAATCTATCTCACAGGCCGGGGGTTGTCTCGTGGCCATGTTTGGAGGTCTGATAATGTGGCTAGAAGGGAGGAGGGTTAAGAAGGAAGAGAAAGCAGGGTCAGAACCATGATGCGTTGGTACAAGCACTTTTAAGTTTTGGGTGCGCAAATGAACTATATACATCAAGGCATGAAGACAACCTTCTGCGCCTTCATCGCGTCGAAGATCTCGTAGCCCTCGACCGCCTCCGAGAGGGGCATAATCTTGTCAAACATGAAGCTGCCTGAAGTTAGCTCTTTTTCACCTTGACTTTGGATACTGGGGGGGGGACATACTCCAGAAGGTGCTGCGACTTTGCCAGCAGTGCGAGCGCTTCGGGGAAGATGGACCTCACAGGGCACCGTCCCATCTGCACCCTGACGTTCTTGCTGCTCTAGGGTTAGCCGGGGCGTCTTCTCTCTCTCTCCGCATCCATGTGCTTACCCGTAGGCCTCGTTTCCATCCCAAGGAATCTAGAGTAACAGGTTCATTAGCCCCCTCCCACGAAACAGGTCGGCGTAAAATAAGCGACCTACCTCGGCGTTGTGAACTCCAATACTGCTGATGACGCCAAATGGTCGAATGAGGTCAAACGCCGTCCTCAGCGCCGGGCTGAGGCCAACAACCTCAATGACGGCATCGGCGCCGCGGCCCTCGGTCACCTCCTTGACCCGCTTCAGCATGCCCTCCTTGTCCTTCATGAAATTCAGAGGCTCCGCGCCGAGCCCCCGCGCCAGTTCCAGCCTGCTCTCGACACTGTCCACCGCAAAGAGATGCTTGGGCTTGTGCTCAAGCGCAGCGATGACGGCACACAGCCCCACGGGCCCGCAGCCAACGACCACGACGGTCGCCTCGGAGGCGGGCAGAGGCTGGAGGAGGCCGAAGGCGTTCTTGGCACCGAAGTAGCCGGTGGGAAAGATGTCGGCCATCAGCACCAGAGACTTGTCTTGGATCTCGGCCGGAGCCTTCATGACGGTTCCATCCGCGAAGGGAATCCGGACGTACTCGGCCTGGCCGCCGTCCAGCTTCCCGCAGCCGAACAGCAGGCAGTTCTCGCAGCGGGCCGAGAAGCCATTGCGGCAGTAGAAGCACTCTTGGCTGCAGGACAGCTCAGAAACAAAAATCACCTACAGGAAACGACTGGTTGCGAGAGAGGAAGGTCTTACCAAGAGACGGTAAAGGGCGAGACAACCTTATCCCCGACCTTGACCGTCTTCACATCGGCTCCGACTTCGCTGACGAGGCCGGCGAATTCGTGGCCCATGATGAAGCCCGTCTCCGACGGCTGGTGGCCTCGGAAGACGTGAAGCTCTCTAGGGGGGGAGGGGAGGGGGGTCAGCATAATTGCATGGGGCTTCCTGAATGGACAGGAAGCTCGCCGGGTAGGCTGCACATACGAGCCGCATAGCGCTGTCGCTTGCACCTTTACGATTATGTCCTTTGGGTCTTGGACTAGGCATTGGTCAGTCTTCCCGGCTGCCAGAACAAGCCGGATGGGCGAACCTCCGGCCGGCTGCAGCCCACACACGTACTCTGCGGGATCGGCCGGTCCTGGACCGAGACCTTCCTGGGGCCGTCAAAGACGACAGCCTTCATGGTCGCCATTTTGCTCACGGTTGGTCGTCTGGGTATATACTTGGGATAGTCTTCCTATTTGGGTCCGATATTCCGGGCGCGGGTCGTGATCATCTGCGGGGAAGAAGGATATATATTTTTGGCAAAGAACAAAGCACCTTTGGAGCATCATCCAACTGGTGCCCGAGGTTCTCCGTGTTTTGAGCCTCCATACCACTAGTCGCCAGCTTAGCCGGTAAACTTCCGATCCGGTGCTTCCCAGCAGGTCGAGGGTTCCGACAGGCCGACATCTTTGGGGACATTTGCGACCTCGGAGTGTCTTCCGATGGCAGCGGCCTAAGGTGCGGGGCCACTTAGGGAGTATCTACAGTAGTTCCCCCCTCCCCTAAGCATTCTAAGTAATGTGCTGCGGGGTTCAGACGGCGGCTCCCGCCATAGTTGGGAGCTTAGGGCAGCTAGGCCTTTTATTTTTTTTTTTATTTTTTTTTATTTTTTAAAAAAAAAGTTTCCTACGGTTTCGACAGGAGAAACAACTCAATATTCCGGACTATGGCGTCGGTGGCCAGGGAAAGCTGGTTGGGCCAGCTAGTAGGGATGCCTGCCTTGCCGAATATACCATCCTGCTAAAACTCTCTCACGTAATGCGTGGGGCTACAGCTCATCCCTAAAAGGGCCTGGGCGGTTTGGGTTTGGGTTGGTTTGGCATAGTTTAGTTTGCACATACGAGAGAATGCCTCTCAGCTGGTGGATGTGGCTAGCCAGTGGCAGCCGCTCAACCGTCGAGCGACATGCGGCGGTAATGAAGAAGGGGGGTCGGGAGGATCGGACTTGCATGGCCCAGCATGGGATGCAAAGGGCGAGTCCCTCGGCACAACGTTCACACATGTCTTCCTCCCACGGCGCTCTCTCGTTTTTTTTCTTTGCAAATGTAGTCAATGCAGGCATGGGTCCAGAACAAGGAATGTTTCCGGGCTCACCTGTCCACCTGCCTTAATCGCCCGTTAGCTCCCCCGACCCAACCCGCCTTGGCTTATTTGACTACTTTGACTTAGTGCTAATTAGCTGTCTTGCAATGCCGGCCAGAGAGCCCCTAGGAGGATGTAGGGGGCCTGTTACACCTGCATGGCGATGCCTCACAGCAGGAGGTGTACTATGTAGGACAGCAGAGTAGGCATTGCGGCATCCTCTGGGGGAGGACGGGAAGAGAGACTCCTAGCGCCTCTAGTTTGGAAACTACACGCGGCAGGTCAGGCTGTTTCGCGCGGACCCCAAAGAGCATGACGCAGAGGATCGTGTCTGGATTGGTTTGTGTCTACACCCTCTTCCCGTCCGCCGGCCATCGCCCACCAACAGGGGGTGTCTTGGGACAGAAGGAAGCCCCCCTCCTCCCCGTGGAGCGGGGTCGATCGTGCGGGATATCAGAAGCAGAAGCAGAAACGGGCGGGCACGCGGGAGAGGCTCGTCGGTGCCCAGTTGCAACTGCGGCACTGTTCAGGGTCGAACGAAGGTTGGTCGGCCTGCGGCCCTTGCCCCACTGATGCAGCTTTCCCATGAGGCTCTCGAGCGCCGCTACTGGCGGTCGCGACTCCCGGATAAAGTCGCAAATGTGAGTCGCATGCTGCAATTCTGCAGGCTGGCCCCGTCCAACCAAAGAGAGGCGCTAACCCGCGCCATGGGCCGCAAGAGGAAGCTGATTTGGGCCTGGTGTTCGCGTCTGCGAAGCGGCCGGTCCTGCAGTGCTGCCCAGACTCACCGCCGCCAAGGGACCACGGCAGTCCACGATTCCGCTGCAGGCAGCTTCCTGCTGCTCTTCTCTCTCCCCTCTTCCTCTCTCTCCCTCCTCCTCTCCGCCGTGTCGGAAGCTATGGCGTTTAAGTGTCGTCAGCTCTGGGGATATATTTGGATAGCACGCGGGCGAAGCCTCCACCTCTCTCCGTACTAAGTCCCCTCGGAGCTCGCGAGCTCGCGGATGCCGGACCCACGGCTTGAGGCGAATCTCTGCCATATTGGCGACGACGTTAACAGGGTAGTATCTGGTTGCGCCTCTATCAGCTGTTATGCTCGGTGGCTCCCCTGCGTGGAATCGGGCGCCCCGACGCCTCTCTTCGTCGTCAACAGCTACCGCATTGCGAAGTGCTTCGTGCTTCACGGGCCCCCCCGCCCGTCGCCCCCTGCACGGTGGGCTTCATGGCCGCTGCGGCTTCTGATAGGGCACTAGAGGCCTTAGCTTTTCCGAATTGATTCCATGGCCGAATTTGATTCCATGGCCGAATTGATTCCATGGCCGAATCGACACGCTCAAGTGCATGGACTTTGTCTACTGTGCCGTAAAATTTTGCAATGGTGGCCCTTCGGTGCTGGCTATCGGCGTCTTAGCCAGCATGGATGCGCGCGAAGACTTACGGAGTAGCGCAGCAACTGACCGTCTCTGCTTGGCATGCTCGCATTGAGGCTGTGGGTGGGAGCTCGGCTCGGGGAGCTTCTTAGTCGAGGGAGCAGGGCGACGCCCCGTCTCACGGCATGCGCGGGAAACGGAGCACGAGGAAACGTTGGACACAAACGCACGTGCGAGTCGAGCGTTATTCGACCGTCACCCTCGTGTCCGTTGGCGGGAGATGAGGCTGAGGGGGGGCGGTCCAGGGATGTCAGGCCCCGAACGACGGGCACTGCCCCAAAATCCAATCAACGGGAAACGACCCCAGCGGGCCTACGGCCTGTCAAACCCCACAATCGACCTGGCGTGTTTGCCGGTTGTTTCCAGAAACATTTCGCGACTACCGCCCCTGTCCCTGGGAAAAAAAATGAACCCACCGAGTCTATAATTGCCAAGGGAGGGAGGACGGGCCAAGTGGTGGCCCGTCGAGCCATGCGACACCAGCGCGAGATATAGGACTCGATCGCGGCGCACGATGAGCTTGTCATGCAACGCTCGGTGTAATTCCGCAGCTGCTGTCAAGAGCATCGCCAAGGATGCGCGTGCGGCCGACCGAGGGCATCTTGGCCGGGGTCGATTTGCCCAAAGATTCGGGGCTGTTCGGGCGGCTCCTTGCAGCGTTCCCGCCCCGGGTACCGGTACTTTGTCAGATCCCCCGCCAAGCACCACTGACAAAATCTGGGAGGCGCTAACGCGCACGCAACAGACCAACTGAGCCTCAATACGTACACGTTAGCAGGGGATCACGATGGGAGCTGAGACCCTGGGCAACCAAGGTAATTTCCTCCACGTCTTGGTAAGGTTCCGGCTATCTTTATAGCACAACATGTCCAGGGGGCAGGTTTGGTTTGACCGCGCGCTCCAGGACGGGTAGGGCTTGCGGCTGTGAATTGCGAGGATGCGAGTGTGGGCTCGTCGTATCCCGGGGAAGCTGCTTGAGCATCCGTCAATCGTGCCATGCTGGCCGCGTCGAGGTTGCCTTGGCGTGCCACCCTCCGGGACCCAAAGCTGGTTTGCCTTCTGCACTTCCGAGTCAGTCACTGCCCGTTCACCGCCGTAATGCAACGCAGAATGGGTTCGTTGCTCTGCTCGCTGCTCCATACCGTTGCCTGCGGGCCGTCGAGTGATAGGCTCGCAGGCTTACGAAATGGTGGCCCCCAACCACCTCTGGCCCGGAGAGCACGC
The DNA here is from genome assembly GCA_021432635.1 of Thozetella sp. PMI_491. Classification (NCBI taxonomy): domain Eukaryota; kingdom Fungi; phylum Ascomycota; class Sordariomycetes; order Chaetosphaeriales; family Chaetosphaeriaceae; genus Thozetella; species Thozetella sp. PMI_491. The sequence goes on from MU270103.1 coordinate 207,597, forward strand.
GGGCGGCGGAGGCCCGACCCAGTGTGAGGAGTGTGTGCTCCAAGCCCACCTGACCGACTTCAAGCGTATTCCCGGAGAAAGTTGTCAGACGCGACAGGTACCCATCGGTCCAAACCGGATAGGCGCTGCCTACTACCGCTGCGGAGTAGTCTAGCACAGTGCATGCCGAGGACCCAGCCCAGCTAGCATCGGTTTGCGCAAAAGAGTTGGAGCTCGTGTACGGAGTACGAGTGAATCAATCAAAATCTTAGTTGGGGTCGGGTTGCCTGGCATGCAAGCTGGCCACAGAGAAGCGAGACACCGCTCATGCAATCCCACACCTCATGCCTAGCTAGAGCTACCTTGCCGGACGTGAGAAAAAGCCGACCCGTTGGACCAAGTAAGCTTTCGCTCGAGCCCGAAAGGGGGTGGGGGGCGGTGCAAAGGGGGAAGGGGAAAGGGGCGCGCGTTCTGGAATAATTGCCGAAAAGCGACTTTGGAGGGCCGATCATGATTGTAAACTGAAATGGGTCCCCTAGGTAGCTAGCCCAGTGCCTACAGAAGGTGTCTGGAGGAGAAGCATCGAGCATTGTAGAAAGGAGATGAACGAGGGGGTTGGCTAGGTACCGGTACTTCCGTTAGCCACGTTCGCAGCTTGCGCCGTCAGCGACGCTGAGCTTCGAGAGGCAAGAGCGGCATGCAAGTCGATCCGCGCGCCCCTTCCCGGGAACTCAGATTCTCACGCCCCCAGTCGCCTCATTCTGCGAGCCTCCTGCCCGCGCCCCCCCCTCCTACTGGCCTCTCTTCCCCCCCCAGTCCGAGTGAGAACAATTTCTGCGACGAATGGGCGGATACGGCCCACCGCCGACTCGTCTGTCCGCATTTCCCTCATCTTTTTTGCTTCTTCTTGTGTAATTGCTGGCAGCAGCCCTGCGCCTCCCAAGTTCGGGTGGGTGAACTGCTTCGGGGTGGATTCCCCGCTGTGGCTACCAGTCGACTGACTCGGCACCCACGAGGCAACCTGTGGGCAGATCGACCAGGAAGAGAGGTCTGAGTAACGCTCTAATATCGCCTGTACACGACTTGAGCCGCATTCCTCATCGACATCCCGCCCATTCGGCAAGCGCACATCGAAGCGGCGCACCCCTGCTGGGGTCCGACTCCACCGTTATCCGCACCCTCGACCTCTCCACTCCCTCGCCCTGTTGTCCATCCATTTGCCCAGCCGCAAGCGAGGGCTTCCCCCCTCCAGGCGACCGCCCCCTCCATTCCGTGTCTCTGTCTTTCTCGACCTCGCCTTCCTCTTCTGTTTTCGCGATCCCCGACACCTTTCCAATCATCCCAGGCATCCCATCTCACCCACCTTACTCCGAATCCCCCGTAGCTCCCCCGGAAAGCGTCACGCGCCTTACCTTTTCGCGCATTTTAGAGCTGACATCCATCTTCAACCATCACTCGCGCCAGCTGAGACGGGACAGAAGCCCACCCCGGGTCCCAGTCAAGGTTCCACTTGCACCGATCCCCCAGGCTTGGTCCCCCTAATTGCCAGTCCGCCGCCCCGGGGCTCATTCAAGCGCACGGTGTGGGCGACCCTCGAAAGTTCGACCGGCATTCGACAGCGACGCGGATTCGTTATCATCAGGGAGCAGACCAAGTATTTTGGCCGCATAGACGCCTCCGGCGAACCTTGGTACGGACAGCACGACCTTGCCGCGTTAATCCTGGTCCTTGCGCATTCCGCCGTTTTGTGATTTTCCCCTTTGCTCCCGAACAGCCGCATCCTCTCTCCACACGTCACTCTTCTGGTTCCCGTTCCTCTCTACCAAAGCCGGGACTCCGTCCGCCCCTCCCTCCATCAAGCGTGCAATATACAACCCCCGCCTTCAATCAAACCGTCACGAGGCCTTGCCCACTCTTCCCACTCGGCGCCGCGCATAGACATCCTGCCGTCCTTTCCCCAGCTTCTTTTTGCCTGGGTCGCCGCAATAAAGGCACCACAACCCCCCCAAAGTCCCCGGCTGCCTAGGCAGGTTCTATATGAGCATCGCTGTGCCCTTCGACCTGCGCGCGCATGCGATTGTCTGTGCCGGACCCTGGCACACTCTACCGTCTATCGGAAGACGCAATTGACATAAAGCGGGAGGCTCGAGGGCCAGAGACCACCGCATATACCTTCCTTTCTATTGCGAGGGTCCAGAGACACACGCTCACGAGCGGGACGGAGGCGGCGCCGGACGACCTAGGCTGCTTGGGAACAGGCCGACTGCACCGTCCGCGACTGACCCCCTGATTGCGTCCGCCTTTCGATGGCGAACTGAGCACGACCCAGCATCCGTGAGTGAGAGCACCGTGCAGCGCGAAATATGAGTACGCCGGCGGCCTCGATCTTGACTCACGATCCGTCTAGCGACCACTTCGACCCAGATGAGGTACTGCCCAAGAACTCACCTCTTCTGGCACCCCACCGACCCAGACTACGCTCGCCCACGCCTCCATTTGCTCTGTCTGACGGCAGATCCAGTGCCTCGTCCAGCCCTGGGTCTAGGAGGCCCCATCCACGTCGCATGAAGGTTCGGCCCAGCCAAGGAGATGCATTGCTGGTGGGACTGCTTGGAGGGAATCAACGATCGGAGATAGCGATCCAAGCAGGAAACGAGGTGCTCCCATCTGCGTCCGACTCAGACTACGAGGATTCTACGGCGTCGCCATCACTGTCGCCCCCGCGTGAAGCTTACACGGTCGCCGAAAACCAGGGTCGCGGAGGAGAGGCGCGCGGAGGAAACGGCGAGGGCAACGGGTATAAGCTGTCTCCAGACGTGACTGGAGCAGCAGGCGGCGGGATGACTGCAATGGCCGGGTTGGCCACCTTGGCCGCCGGCGCACTCGCCAAGATAGGCAACGAACCCAAGCAGGAGCCTATCGATGCTGGACCCACGCCACCAGTCACCGAGCACGACGTTATTCCGCGCGAGCCCAAACCCCACGGACAGGTGCCACCTCCGATTCCCACGAGGAGGGATGGCCCCTTCCACGACGATCGGGCAATGCCACCAGGCGTGCCGTCACCATACAGCCCTTCCAGCAGCAACTACTACTCACCCCGTGATCCCCTGCCTCGGATGGACCTCCAGTCGCCAGGCCGTATAAACCAGAACAGCCATGCAGAAGGCCTTCCCCCAATCCACATGACCTCCCCGAGGTCTGACACCAGCGGCCAGACGTTACCCCCAATCAGGGTTCAGTTGGGCGATATCAAGCAGCTCTCGCACGACCACGTCGAGAAAGAAAGACTGCACCTAGAGCATGCTCGACGGCAAAGCACCTTTGGCCACTCACCACCTGGTGGTCTACCGCGCCTGCCGAGTATGCATGCCCCCCATCACGGCTCTCCCCCAGTCTCCCCTGTCGAGTATCGTCGAGGAGACCTTCCCTCACCTGGATATTCTATTGCCTCGACCACGAGCCCAGGATATTCGTCTTACCCGCCAAATATTCACCGTCAGCATGACTACCCCATGAACGGCTCTGCTGATAACGCGCCCAGCGCCGAATCAATACGGTCGCCAGTCGGCGCTGTCGAGAGGATGAGCATCGACGGGCTCACAAGCTCTCCGGGGTACTACATGTGCAAATTCCCGGGCTGCAATGCCCCGCCGTTCCAGACTCAGTACCTGCTCAACTCTCACGCAAACGTGCATTCTTCGGCACGACCTCATTACTGCCCAATGAAGGGATGCCCCCGAGGAGAAGGAGGGAGAGGTTTTAAGCGGAAGAACGAAATGATTCGGCACGGTTTGGTGCACGACTCGCCAGGATATGTGTGCCCGTTTTGTCCAGACCGTGAGCACAAGTATCCTCGACCCGACAATTTGCAAAGGTACGTTCAATTTGTGACATATTTCCGAGCTCTCGGGGTTTCCTCCGGGTGGCGCTATTGGATCGCCGTTTCTAACAAGATTGCAGACACGTGAGAGTACACCATGTCGATAAGGACAAGGACGACCCTATTCTCAGGGATGTGCTCTCCCAGCGTCCCGATGGCCCAAATCGTGGCCGGAGAAGGAGAGCTGGCCCCGCATGACCATTCGAGCCTCTTCATGGTTCACCGTTTCTCTGCACATATTTTTCGGCACTGCGCCCTGAGACTTGTATACTCTGGCCTCTTCTATTTTTCTCTCTTTCTCTCCCATCAACTCTCGTCATCTATCGGGTGTACATAGGCAAGCCTATGCTATGGGGGGTTGCCAATGGTCGGCTTGCTTGCTGCTATCAGAGCACTGGGATGGGATTTCCTCCATACCTCACATCGGTCTTACGGCGTTCAGCAAGGAGACATACCGAGGTATGAGGGGGGTAAAAAGAAGGAAGGAGGGGAGGGTGACTCGAGAGTCTCTTCGCTTACCAAGCCTTCTGGGCGGGGACGAGTGGGCAAGAGGCGTAGCGGCGTATACTCCATATACCATATTGAATTGCTGCTTTTTCGTCTCCGACGGTCAGGAATTTTTTTTACTTTTAGTTTCAACAACCACCGCCGACGCTATTTTGGTCGGGCTGGAAGGATCGGGAGGCGTTGCGCTAGGAAGCAGCGGGAACACGACCTAACGGAACCGCTTTACGAGTACCATGTTCAATATAAAATAACCCAAGAGCGGAGTGAAACAGAGGCATGCCTCGTTGGTCAATTGAAGACCAGGGCGGCTAGTATCTTTTTGATTGATAACTTCTATTGATTTGCTAGTAAAGTGCTTTGTCAGAAGTCGAGCCGGGGCGGCGCAAGGACCGCTCCTCCATGGCCAGCTCGGCTGCCTGGTAGGCATGGTGAGAGCCTCCTCCTACTGGAGCTCGTACATACGAACCCTGCCGCTTGGCCGAGTCTATCGGGCACGCAGGGGCCTGCCTGTAGCTGTGCCGCTTCGTACAGCGGGCTAGTTCGGGCAGCTTAGGTCTCGTCGGCATTCTCCCATGCTCCGATCTGCACTGGACCGTCGCTTAGAATTTCCACTTGCACCATCTGGCTGGACCGTTGGCTCCCGATACGGTCCACCACCAGCCACAGGCCGCCGCGGGTTCGCGCCGTCTCAGGATCGACATCCACCTCGTCTGTCCGTAAGCCAAGGGTTGCGGGGTGAAACTCGCCATCGCCAGACACTGCCAGCGTCGCGCGGTGGGGGCCGCTGCCGAATTCAAACCCGACCCGGATCGCGCATGGCGCCGCGCCGGCCGCAGGGTCGGAGCGCGCGACCGCGCTGACCCGGGTGAGGCGACCGGTGCCGACTCTCGCGCGGAACCGCTCCTCCCCATCGCGGAACGCGAGCGGTTCCGCCTCCATCCGGAGCCTCCCCGCCGCATCTGCTAGCACTGGACGCAAGCTCACAGCGGCGTCCGCACTCACGCGGAGCGTGAAGTCGCCCAGCTGGCCCGGCTCGTATGTGCTGCAAACGACCGTGTACGTGCCAGCGGCGACATTCGGGGCGCTGGCGATGGTACATCCGCGCTGATACTCGGCGCTGCGGGCCAGCACGTCTCGCCCGGCCACTGCAGTAACCCGCTGCCCGCCACGCGAGAAGAGCAGCGCCACGTGTACGGGGAGTGCGCGATCGTCTGTGCTGAGGAGCAAGGACAGCGGCGTAGCCGTAGGCACCGTGAGGGCGAACTGCGGATTGCGGAAGTAGCTGGCGTATGCTGCGCTGCCACCCGCAGTGCGCCTTGTCCAGGAGCCAGTAGTGGTGGCGTGGCGCGGGTGAAGTTCCGAGGCAGGCGAGACCGTCAGAGGCGCGTTGGAGAAAAGGGAGATGGTGAAGCTATATTTGGGCAGCGGCAGGCCGGATTGCAGGACCACGAGGGTGTAGGCGCGGTTCGGCACTGGGTTGTCGAAGCGCAAGAGAGTGTTTGGGCTGTCGACGTACGGCCCTAGGTGCAGCACGTTATGTCCTTCCTGCACCGGGACGCGTGTTCCCTGCGGTGATGTCTGGAAGATAGCAAGAGACATGAAGCCCAGCTCCCTTGAGACAGTTGCTAGCGCGCCATCACTGCCCCTCGCGCCTCCAATAGGCGACCCAGCGCTCTGTCGGGCTTTCCAGGACCGCAGGATGTCTAGCTCCCCGTCCTGCCAGTGCCGACTAAAAAGTATCCAGATGGGACCGGCGGCCGGCGATTTAATGCTGTACTGTGGATTATGCGTCAGCGCCGGCTGTACCGTCTTGTCAGGCACGTCCCATGCGAAGTGGTGGTCCTGACGGTGACGGAAGAGGGCCGGGTTCCAGCTGACGTAGAGCGACTCGAAGTGCTGCATCACGTCGTCGAAGCCGATCCAGAACGTATTGCTCATGTCCCCGCCGCCAGACGTGGTCGAAGCGCCGGGCGTGTGTGTACGGATCGTAGTCGCAGAGCCTGCGCCTGTCCACACCAGGCTGTCGCACCAGGGGTTCTTGACCAAGAAGAGCCGGCTGCCGGTGTTGGGGTCCGTCTTCAGGTCGACCACCGCGTAATCGTGCTCCTTAACGAGCCCGAGCGTCTTTTGTTCCTCGGGCAGTATATTGCCCGTCCCGAGGGTCACCAGGGCGTTGCCTTGGTGGTAGGCTTCACTGATCCGGCGCCACGTGTCGTCCGGCTCGATGTCGTCCGTCTGGAGGAAGATCTGCTCGGGTATCCACCCAGTGAGGGCATACAAGTCAGTGGCAGAGTTGCTTCCCGGGAAGTCATAGCCTCCCCGGATCTTGAGGTAGGCCTTCTCGATCAAGGCAGGCCAGACGAGCTGGGGATTGCGCTTGTCCACAACGTAGATGGTCCTGCCGGTGGAAGACGAAGGCAGGCGGTCGTCGATGACAACCTGCCGCCAGCAGCCGTTGAAGTACATGCGGAAAATGTACTTGCCGTTCTTGGAGACTGCTGGCCTCATGGCATCCGTGTCGAAGGGATACATGAGGCCGGGGAGGAGCTAGGTGGAGGTTAGTCATGCACACGGCATGCTGCGTACGCCAGGGGAGCGACGCACCGAAGATTTCTGCGGCCCAAGATGGCGCATGGCGGCCGCGAGGCTGGCCACCACGGAACAGTCGGTGGCCAGGTCCTGGGCGAGGTCACATTCCCCATTGGCGACCATCAAGTTGTCCGGTCCGTTCGACCCGAGGCTCCCCATCAGCGACGAGATATCTACCGGGCGCTTCCAGCCCGCAAAGATCTCTTTCTGCTCCTCCGAGAGCGAGAAGATGGTGTCGTCACTTCAACGCAGGTGAGCAACCCCAAGCCTCAAGACGTTTCCGGGGAAAGGATTGTACCTACACGAACACGGGTCCGCCATCCCCGCCGCTGGAGATGGAAAAAGCGGTTGGGTCGGGAGGCGTATCCCAGGGACGGAATACCTTGCCATGGAGCTTGGAGGACTTGAGCACCACCGTCTTCTCGGCGGTCGATAGCTGTCGAGTAGACTCGGGCACAGGTGGCCGGGATGCGGCGGCGGCGGCCCTGGCATTGGCCTTGAGGCGTTCGGCGAGCGCGATGACCTCGTTGCACTTGCGGCTCAGCCGCGACTTCTCGGAAGGGGTAGTGGCCCTCTCGGCGGCTCGATAGTAGAGATCTGCAGCTGCGATGGCATGGTCCAGAGCCTCCTGCCCCACGACGAGGCCGATCTGGCGCTCATGTTCCTGGAATCGTGGTCAGAGAGGTTTGCGGGTCCTGGAGCGGGGGGGGGGGGCTCTTCATGGTACCTGGGCTCTGGCCTCCATGATCGCTTCTCGTGGCGAATCGGAATTCTGTATGCATAATCGAGGGCGCACGTGTGCAGTGAATTTGGCGTGCAAGGCAGTGGACTACGCTTTGGGAGGAGAGAGGGCGCGGGGCCTCGTGCCAGGAAGGCGTCGTGCGTCGTGGGAATGCCCGAACCGACAACAAGAAGGAGCGGCAGCTCGTCGAGACTGCCCTGTCCTGCCCGCTAGACGAAGCGTGGGGCGAGCCGAGCGTCCGAGACGCCCAAGCATTAATCAGCGGCTGTCGAGTAGAAGCCTCACGAGCAGGCTGGTGCGCATCGAACAGTCCGCCCAGCGACGTTTAGAGTATCATGGGATCCGGGAGAAGGGAGATGGAGCTCAGTCATCCGGGCCAAGTTTAAATTCCTTGAGCCACGGCTGTGCTGCGGCGGCCTTACACTGGAGCGGTATGGGATTCCGGGCGGCGTGCCAACTCGTGGGCACTAGGCGTTGCCAAACGCCTGACTAACGGCAATTTTTCACCCCTCGCCTTATCTGAACAGACGAGACGAGCCATACGTCACATGTTGCTTAAATTACCACGAACAGAAGAAAGCGCACAGAGCGCTGCCCGGCAGTACGATGTCAGTCCCATGGTGGAGAGAGAGAGAGAGGCAGGAAGGAAAGGAAGGAATGGAGAAGGGGGGACCCTTCTCGTGGCATTGAGACATTCACGGCGATGTCCTTGCATAGCAGACGCCCGGGCGCCTTGGGCCTCGTGCATTGTTTTTGCAGGCACTGTACAGTGCCTACGTGCCTTGGTGGAAGACAGAGATGCCGTTGCCCCGAGACAGCCTTTCTGAGTATTTTGAGTGGGCAGGTCTAGAATTCAAGTACCGAGTAAGCCGACCGGATCCCATGGCCTGGCTGTCCTTTCCCTCCCTAAGCCTTTACCCCAGTCCCGAATGCGGGGCAATTGCACCAGACCACTAGCCACTGTGCCGTGGGCTGCACCCGTGGACTTGCAGCCGTAACCCGTGCTGTGCCCACTCGGCTGTCAGAACCGAGGTAGACCGGGTATGCACACTAGCCGTCGCCGCGGGCCAGCCTGCCACCATCTCCTGGAGGACGAAGGAAGCCCGACTCTCTTCTGCTTCCTTCCGGTGCCCGTTCCGCCCGCCTCCACCGATTTGCAAACAGCAGCAGAGAAACTTTTTCTCTTTCCTGCTTCCCCGCCCACGAGCGAGCTGCGTCTCCGCCCTGCACAAGATCCGAGCGAGTTTGCCCGCCGCACTTCCGAAGCCGCGTTTCGCCGGTCTGCGCTCGCCGCCGCCCGCGCTGATCCCGCCCTCGAGCCAGCGACTCGCTCGGCAGACAGCTTCTCGCGGAACCAAAGCCTGCTTCTCGGTCTCTAGTCCCCCAAAAGACGTCTGGAAGGGCAGAATCAATGGCAGCACAGTCAAAGGTCGTCCCAATTGGGCCTTGGGGTCGTGCGACCGCCGGCGCCGCCGGTGCGGTCCTCGCCAATGCCCTGGTCTACCCCCTTGACCTGTACGTTCTCCGGCAACAGTTTCCCCCCTGTTCCCCCCTCCGACTCCTACGCGCCTGCCGAGTCTGGTATATTGACAGCGCTCTCTCCTCCTAGGGTCAAGACGAAGCTTCAGGTCCAGGTCAAGCGGAAACCTTCGGACGACGCCGACGAATCGAAGGCCGGGGAGCATGAGCCGCACTACGCCGGGACGCTAGATGCGATGAGCAAGATCGTGTCGGCTGAAGGATTGGCAGGCCTCTACGCTGGCATGAGCGGCTCTCTACTCGGCGTCGCCTCGACCAACTTTGCCTACTTTTACTGGTACTCGGTCGTGCGGATCCTCTACCTCCGGTACAGCAAGACGGCGCACCCGTCGACCGTGGCCGAGCTGTCCTTGGGCGCCGTCGCCGGCGCGCTTGCCCAGCTCTTCACCATCCCGGTGGCGGTCGTCACGACGCGGCAGCAGACGCAGCGCAAGGAGGAGCGCAAGGGCATTGTGGACACGGCGCGGGAGGTCATCGAGGGCGAGGACGGCGTGTTTGGGCTCTGGCGCGGCCTCAAAGCGAGCCTGGTCCTGGTTGTGAACCCGGCCATCACGTACGGCGCCTACGAGCGCCTCAAGGACATGCTGTTCCCGGGCAAGACCAGCCTCAAGCCCTGGGAGGCGTTTGCGCTCGGGGCCATGTCCAAGGCGCTGGCCACCATCGTCACCCAGCCGCTCATTGTCGCCAAGGTCGGCCTGCAGTCCAAGCCGCCCCCGCAGCGGGAGGGCAAGCCGTTCAAGAGCTTCATCGAGGTCATGCAGTTCATCATCGAGCACGAGGGCCTCGCCAGCCTGTTCAAGGGTATCGGCCCGCAGATACTGAAGGGATTGCTGGTGCAAGGCATTCTGATGATGACCAAGGAGAGGTCCGTTGCCCCCCCCCTTCTTCTCCCAATCCCTCGGCTCTCCACCCGAAACCGAGCCGCTTGTCCCCGTTATCTTCGATCACCTTGACTAATCTTCCGCAGGGTCGAACTCTTGTTTATCCTCTTCGTCCGCTATGTCCAGAAGCTCCGATCCGAGCAGCTAGCGCGGACACGGGCCCTGGCCACCTCAGGGAACCTGACCGTTCCGGTTTCGGTCAAATAATTGGCAGTATCACATGCTTGCCGTCCTGCTCGCCGTCCCTGTTTCCCCCAGATTTCCCGCCGTCTTTGTATATTGTTCCTGGATATGGGTGGGCATTGGGTCTTTTTGTCATGTCACACCCCCTAGCCCGGCTGGTTTTTATAGATCCGTTATAGATGCTCCCTCTGGAGTCAGCAACCAAACTCATGAAGACATACTGCGCAAATGCCTGAAACAGTGAAAATCGCCCAGCCTGTGGCCCCGTCATAGCCGAGGCAGCGGTAGTCCTCAGATGGTCTTTTAAACAGACGGTTCTCCGGGGGTCTTCTTTGCTTGCCTTCTTCCCCGGCAATTCGTTTAGAGTCTAGTACTGTACCTCCGGGGAAACTGAGTGGGTCCGGTATCAAAAGCTAGACAGCCACAATTGGCGCAGCACCCAAGGACCAAAGGTGTGGCGCACCCCCGCCTAGCACACTGTGGGTTTTCCCGTTACTTTTGTGCGCAGCGAAAATTGCTCGAACTTCTAGCATCCATCAATACCGACCGAAGGAACTTTTTTCTCGCCATTCGCAACGAAATCAAGTCACGATGGCCAGTAAGTGCACCCCCTGGCTCTTGCGCAATGCGGCAGCTTCGACTTGATCGATTTTTGTCTCGCGCACACTGTACTCCCGGTCACCGGTCGAGCGTCCTCTTCGGGTGCCTCGCCCCTGCCCTCAGAACCCAGTGCTCACCAAAGTCTTTCTCCAGAGTCCAAGAACAGCTCCCAGCACAACCAGGGCAAAAAGGCCCACAGGAACGGGTACGTTGGCATCAAACTTCCGAGAATACGAACCGAATTTTGACACGGAGATGTGTGCAGAATCAAGAAGCCTAAGACTGCCCGTTACCCGTCCCTCAAGGGAACCGACCCCAAGTTCCGGAGAAACCACAGGCACGCTCTTCACGGCACCGCGAAGGCACTGGTACGAACAACCTCAGGCTGAGGAGTTGGCTGCTTGAGGACATCCACTGACTGTTTTTTACAGAAGGAGTTCCGGGAGGGTAAGAGGGAGACGGCTTGATTTGTTTTTCGATTACGCGCGTCGGGGGCACCATGAGGCATCTTCACATCTTCACGAGGGATCACGGTCGGAGCTGAATGTACCGTACTCAGCTGGGTTTTCGAGGTTACTTCAGGCGTCAACCAACGGAATGCATTCATTGCCTCCTGTGAGAGGTGGACTCCAGCTCTCAGCCCCTCCCCTTGGCTTGGAGACAAAAAAAAAATACGGTGGGCGTGATGATGACTATACGACTCCAGTGTTACTGGATGACCAGTGATGACCAGGACCCGGGCGTCGTCCCCGATTGGCATATGTGTGTACAGCTCTGAGCTTCTACTCTGTGCTCATATGCTGAAGGATTATTTCAACGTGCCAAGATCAACCCGTCCTGCTATTACCAAACACCGCTGTCTTCTCTCCTAAAGGCTCTGGTGCATGAAAGCAGGTTGACATACTATTCTCTTGATTGATCTCTTGATTGATGGCTGGATATGTCCAGGGGTGGTAGGAAGACACAGAAGCGAAGGGGGAAGAGTTATATGTCATACAAAGCTGGTGCTCTGTTTCAACTGCACGCCTCACTCCCCCTAGCGCCACCGGCCTGCTTCTGACGCGCTGTAACCGCGACGTAGCTGGGTCAAGCAGCACCGGCTGTGATGTAATGATCATCCATGGATGCCAAACCTTTGTGTCGTTGTCGGAGGAGCCCCTTGCCGCTCAGAGGCGGAGGCTCAGGCTTCAACTTGATCGGGTCTCGCCGCACCTTTGCCTTACCTTGGCAGCCCGGCGAGACTCGTCGAGCTGGTCCGCGGCCGGCCGGCACCGTTTAGGCATACATGAGAGGTGCTGGGCCACACAGTGTTGGCGCCGTGTGCGCCCCGTTCGAGTCATGTGTCGTGGTTGCGTCGGCATCGAACGTGCCTTCGAATGCTGTAACTTCTGTGCCTTCTGGCCACACCGACCTGGTGCTCGAGAAGACGACGGCCGAAGCCCAGGGGGGATTCCCACCCTGGAGCCACTACCCGGGCTAAGTTCAGCGCTGGTAGGGCGCAGAAGAAAAGAATACGAACTTTCAATCACCGTCTAGCGAGGCTCAATGCCACCCCTGGGGATGTGGGGCCCTTTGCAATTACTCCGTATTCTGTGCCTTTGAGGAAGTGCCGGCGGCCGAGTCGCTGCAGGGCGAAACTCGGTAGCCTCGGGGGTCTGTAGCGGCTCCTGAGTATGGTTGGTTTGGTTGGGGATTGTTTACAGCAATAAAAAGAAGAAGAAAGGACTACTAGCAATTCAACCAATAAAAAAGTGCACGCGAGAAGCTCGTGGCGCTTGCTGTGCTGCGCATGTGGCGAATATGCTCGAGCGAGAGCCCATCATTCATGCCTAGGAGCCCCTTAAACATCATGGCGCTCTGGCGAACCTCTGGCCGCCGTTGGAGAAGGAGATGAACTAAGCTCTTTGGGCCGTGGTCCAAAAATTGTGTGCCAAACAGTCCACTCTTCTGGAGTGCTGGACCCATCCAACCGGACGATGCGCGGGTCTTAGCGCTGCGTGGCCCCGAAAGACAGCACCCAATGCGGGCGTAGCCTCTGAGGGTCCAGGGTCTCGTTTGGCTGGCCCTGTCCTATTTCTTCTTCCTGGCTCCTCCTGTGCCTCAGCTCGAAGTTTTAAGCTCTTCACCCTCCTTTCTTCCCTCCCTTCATCGCTCAGCGACGCTGCATTCCTCCTCTCCGCTGCTTGACGAGCCAAAGGAGTCTTCTCTTCGAACGCAGGTACCTTGGGGTATTGCTTGGGATTGCTCCTAATGAGTAGGTTCGCCCTTTGCTTTCCTTTCCTTCGCTCCCGTCCCCCAGTCCCTCCTCAGTGATCGACCACGGGTGGCGGCTCGTGGTCTCCAATTGTCATGGGAGAACCTCGCTCGTCTGTCGCCAGGCTCCCCCTATCTTGTCGAGTTCAGAAGCTGCTCACCCGCGCGGGGGTTGTTTCTGAGGCTGCTTTGGTCACCTCTGAATGGCTTTGCTTTCCACCTTTTTTTCTCCTTTCGCAGTAGAAAAGGAGGAGCATTTTCGTCTCGCGACCTGGTCGCCCACTTGCCTCCTGTTAGCTTTTAGCAGCTACCGCCACGCTGCAACTCTGCTAGCTCAAACCACCCTTTTTTTTGGTGCTGACTCGAAGGCCTCCATAGACCCCCTTCCATAAGCACCCCCCTATTTCGCGTCTCGAGCACTCCTTTGAGGCCAGCAGGTTACTGCAGGAGCTATCGACGACTGCGAAACAGCTTGCCATCGCCTTCGCCGTCGACTTCGAAAGTCTCGACAGTAGCCTAATCGAATCCGATAATACATTTTTTTTATATCCCAGCAGAAACCAGCAGCCTTGGCTGTTCTCGGTACGGTTCCTCCCTCCTACCATGCGACCAGCATTGATCTGGGGTCCTGGGAAAATCACGAAACACTTGCACTGCCATACACGGACCACGGATCGCCCCGACCCAACTAACCCTCGAACAGCCGCCTGCCTCGTTTCATCTTCGCTGGTAACGGGTTCCCGACAGTCTTCAGACTCGAATTGCGCTCCATAATTATTTTTCTGGACAAGCAACCCCGTCGACTGAGAACCGACACCACGACACTCGCTCTCGACCATCGCTTCCACCGTCCCGGTCTCTGCACGCGATAATGCTCAACATGTCCAACATCATGAGCAATCGTAACAGCACTCCCGAGGCGGCCAGCGTCTCTTCGCTGAGACCGCCTACCGCCCGGGCTATCGGCGCCGGCCAGGGGCTCCGTGCTTCTGCCGACGTCGCTGCCCTCACCAGCCAAGCTGCCGCGAGCCGCATCCGCCCCTCCTCCGACTTCTACGGGCAGTCGCAGCAGGGTCAGGGCCAAAACAATGCCGACATCGATCCCCAGGACAAGCTCGCTCAGCAGTGGATTGCCGACATTGACCAGTACGAGACGACTCTGGAGGAGATGGCCGCTGCCACCCTCGACCAGGACTTCAAGGACGAGCTGAGCGCTATTGAGCAGTGGTTCCGAGTTCTGAGCGAAGCCGAGCGGACTGCTGCTCTGTATGCTCTGCTCCAGCAGACCACTCAGGTACAGATTCGTTTCTTCATTCAGGTTCTGCAACAGATGGGCAAGAACCACCCCATGTCGGGGGTGCTCTCGCCGGCAAACTTCGACAAAGGTATGCATGCCGCAATCCTCTCCTGCACTACCCGCCTTTCTGATATCTGATGCTCTCTGGCCAGACCCAATGTCGAACCGCTTGAGCGATGCTATGAACAAGCTGAACGTCGATTCGGCTCGCAACTCGCTCGCTCGCCCCAACGCTGGCGCGAACGCCAAGCGCCAGTCTGGCCTTGACTCCTTGACCATCAATGCCATGTTCCCCGACGCTGCCGCCGCGATTGCTACGGAGAAGGCCAAGTTCAAGGAACAGACGGGGAATCTTCCACAATCCAACCGAAACAGCACTGTTGACAACCGCGGCTCCCTCGTGGCTCCCTCTATCGCCGGCCCCGGCGACGACGCGAATGGCGGAGGGCTCACGTCTCCTTGGGGCGCCAACGACCCATCTCGCCCCAAGTCTTCGTCTGGGCAGCCCCCTATGGGCCAGTTTGTCCAGCCCCCTCCCTCTGCGGGCCTGCGGTCACCGCGCAACCCGCTCAGCAGCAACTCTAACATTCAGAGCACCACCCTGACGGCAACCCCGTCTGGCGACATGCCTCTACTTTCGCCGTATGCCGCGAGCGGCAACTGGGCCTCTATGGTCAACACCCCGATGGCTGCCAATTTCCAGCAGAACCAGCCCAACAACCAGGCCGACATGGTAGCCAACGCTACCGCCATGAAGCTTGCGGCCCTCTCCACTGTCAACAACCGCTTCGCCCTAGACGATGTGCGCAAGTACCGCCGAGCGAGGTCGAACGATGCGCCTGGTGGGCAGCAACCTCTGTCTCCGAACGGCCAGGGAATCCCCGGCGCCAATGTGGTCATGATCAACGAACACGGCCAGGTTCTGAGCCGAGACCAGATGCTCGCTCTGCAGCAGCAGAACATCGGATTTGGCGCCCACCGTTCCCGGCCCAGCTCTCCTGGCATCCCGGTCCAGAACTACGGCCCTGCGCTCGCTTTCACCTCGCCCCAGAACAACGGATTCCTGAGCGCCTACGATGGAAGCTCTCCCATCATGAACAACGGCCTGGCCCCTGTGAACCTGGGAGCCTTTGGGTTGGGTGGACCCCACGAGGGATATCTGTCGGATCACTCTGAGATCAACCGGGGTAGGTCCCCGAGGGGACGCCGCGGAAGCTCTAAGCCGCCGGAGGACCCTACCGACCCGACTCTCCTGCAAGACATTCCGAGCTGGCTGCGCAGCCTTCGCCTTCACAAGTATACCGATAATCTGAAGGACCTGAAGTGGACCGAGCTGGTTGAGCTGGACGACAAGCAGCTCGAGGACCGCGGCGTGAACGCCCTCGGAGCACGGAGAAAGATGCTCAAAGTGTTTGAACAAGTCAGAGGTAAGTTGAACCCAGTCCTAGATGAGCAGAGACTGGAGTATGGAAGCTAACGCGTTGTGTCACAGACGCCAAGGCCGACGGCAAGCTGAACTAGTACCCTTGCGATGCACTACGGAAATACGCCGCGCCCAACCTCTTGAAGAAGCGCAACAGACACAGCACAACGAATTAACCGGGATCTTTCGACTGGAGTGTAGGATATCAGGAAAGATGCATGGGATCCGGGGTGCCGGGGATGATGGGAGTAGAGGATATCAAAAAGAAACATAACAAGCGATGGGTGGTTAGATGTGCCTCGATCTCTAGATTTCTAGGAGGCGTAGCTAACTACACATCTCGCGCAATTGTGAAAGGTATATATACATGCAACGAGCTAGGTTCTAGCACGGCGAAGTACCAGCCTTCATTACCATCGATGTGTGGCTTCTGATTGTAACACCTGGGTTCTCCAGGGCGGCTCTCGGGCTGGGTGAAAGTGACCGTTGATCTCGACCTTGTATGCTTGGTTCAAGAAGAGGTAAGCTACGGGTTGTCCAAGCCGAACTTCTTGGCATTCCCATAGTCCCGGATTCCCGGTTGAGAATTGCAGGCCGCCACGGCCCAGCCCGGGTCGTGCGTGGGGTTCGGCAGGTTGTCGGCCAAAGGCGCCGTCAGTATAGCCGGGCGCTGCAATAATCTGGATTGGGTAATATCTTTGGAAGACTGAAACTTTATCTCACCCGTATCCCGTGCAAAGTGTCTTAATGTTTTTGGGGGCCGTCCTCACTTCAACGTTCTTGGTTGACCTTCACGCAAGCTGCCGGTCTCCATCGAACCTGCCTCTTGTAAAGCGCAAAAGCCCCACCTAAATTTCTAGCTCACCTCCCACCAGCCTGTGTCACCAACTTGCTTCCGTTTACTTGCCAACACAAGCGATTCATGCCCCAGCAGCCGATGTTGCATCAAATCCCAGGTGGCTATTGGAGGCAACGCTGGAACCACGGTTGCTAGGGAGCGAACAGTTCTTGACCGGTACGGTTCGCTCATGGCTGCAGGCAAGAGAAAGACTTGCCGTGATATAACTTCAGCTTGAATCGCCTCTCACCGCGCCGCTCCCTAGGGTCGGCAGCTCATATATTGGACAAGAGGAGATACCGTGGTCGATACCACATGCGCGATTTATCCTCGCCCATAACAGACACACCAACCGTAGCACCCTCTGCGGCCCAGCATGGCCGACCCGATGGATATCGACGAGGCGGAGGGCCTAGCCGGCCGAGAGGACTCGTATGTGACAATCTATTGCATTTGAGTTCCATCAACTAATCTACACATCTAGACAAGACGATATCTCCAGCGAAAGCGACGATAGTAGCAGTGTGGTGTCTACTGCTGACTCGGATCTGCTCGAGCTCCAGGCCGACATTGCTAAGCTCGATGCCAGCATCGAAGCCTTCACGGCCGCTCAGAAAGGGCTTGAGCCGCCCGCCTCAAAGCCCCGAAAGCGAGGCCCTAGGGGCAAGCTGGGGCCTCGCAAGCTTCCAAAGCCTACACCCGATATCCTCCTTCGGCTGTCCTTGGCAAGAACAGCGTTCGACGCTAGGGACTATGAGGACGCAAAGGAGAGGCTGAGCGAGCTTATCCTCGTCAACCCAGAGACGTATGAGGCCTGGACACTGCTCTCGAACGTGTTCGAGGAGATGGGTAATCGCAGGGAAGCCTTGCAATGCCTAATCACAGCGGCCCATATCCAACCGAGGAACGTCAACGTCTGGCTCCACACGGCCATGTACGCTCTGGAGGATATCGAGCTTCTGGATGAGGGCGAGGAGAGGTCAGAACGGCTGGAAATTGCCAACATGTGCTATTCTGGGGCCATCCGGGCGAACCCAGCCAACGTCGATGCACGTACCGGCAAGGCCGATGTCTTGATGATGAAAGGGTTTGCGTCCAACGCGCTGGATCAATACCGCCGAGCACTCAAGCATCGGCCTCTAAATATCCGCACCGTCCGAAACTTAGCAGACTGTACGCTAGACACCCGGGATCCAAAGAAGGGGGCAGAGGAAGCCAAGGTGGCGTACCAGCAGATCATCGCCCACTGCATGAACAAAGGAACCATGGAAGCTGAAGAGGGAGAGTTTGAGTGGTCGGACCTGCGCATCTATCTCGAGTTCTTCACGATACTGGAGCAGTGGAAGGATGGGGCTCGTGAACTCAAGCGGATCTCGAGGTGGCTTCTCGGTCGACTCACTGAGACGTACTGGGACGACTTGGTTGACGACGACAGGGAGTGGGACGCCGCGGACGATAGGCGTTTAGAGGTTCCGGAGTTTGTGCCGTCCCGGTTCCCTGATATCAGCTACGGCGAGGGGCTCCCTATCGACCTGCGTGCCAAGCTGTACTCCTACAGACTGAAGTCGGGCCTCGCGTTCGAAGCGACTATGCACCTAAAGTGTCTGGATGGCGAGGGCGAGGATGCGCTCGAGCGTTTCCGAGACTGGCCCGACTGCCTGAAAGAGATTGGGAACTCTCTTCTGGACCAAGGAAAGGCAAGGGGCGCGATACCATACTTCAAACTGTATCGCCAAATTGCCAACGACAGTGAGGATGTCGCGATAGATTCTGGCTTCCTAGTCGACCAAGGGCGGTGCCACCAGATGCTTGGTGACAAGGAGGCAGCCGAAGAATGCTTCATTGCTGCCATCGAAGCCGACGACGAGAACATTGATGGTCGGTACGAGCTGGCCAAGATGTATGAGAGCGAGCAGCAAAAGGACGGCCGGGAAGAAGCGCTTGTCTTAGTCAATGAAGCTCTGAACCTAGAAGCGCTCCAGGAGCAGCGCGAAGAGGAAGAACGGGAGAGGGAAGAGTTCAACCGAAAGATCATCGCGAGCCGGAGGAAGCCCCGTGGCCAGTATCGAAAGCGAACGCGGGAAGAACTGGATGAGAGACGACAAGCTAAGAGGTCTCGAAACCAGGACCCCAACAAGCGGAGGTTCATGCCACGGCGATTCGTGGACGACGACAAGAAGAGAAAAGCCGACGAGGAGAGGAGCAAAGAAATCAAGCAGATGTACGGCAAGCTGCAGAGCCTTCGGCCCCAGATGGCGGCTTTGGACGACGACGGCAAGCCGAACGAGGAAGCGATCAATAGCTGGAAGGATGTCGCAGGAAACCTAGTTGCCGAATTCCGGTCCAACAAGGACTTCTTCCCCTGGGAGAAGTACATTCTCTACGTCGCTTCCAACCCTGTGGGGGGCGCCGCGGCGCGCCGCTCTACCAAGCTCACGATCATGGCCGAGCGACTGCAGCAGAGTAAGCCGCGCCCACATTGCTTGACCATTTGTTCCGAAGACTGCTAACTAGACGTCCTTAGCCCTTGCCCCGACGGATGGCGAGTCATTCTTGCCTCCGCAGCTCTCGAGGCGGGATTATAGAGGAATCCCCTTCTCTGAGTGGCTGGATATCTTCCTCGAGTATGCCCTCAGCCTGGTCCGAGACAAGAAGCGCAAGGAGAGCTACGCTGTTTGCCAGGCCGCCCGAGACTCGGTCGTGTTTGCAACGCGGGAAGATACATTTCTCATTCACGTAGCTTGGGCCTGTACGTTTCTCTCTCGCTCACTAACGCCGTACGTCTTCAGTGCTAACGAGGTGTAGCATGCGCGGTTTATGCTGGCGACGAGGAAGCCTGTGTGGCGATCGCACGGTACTTCATGCGAGACTACGCACCAGGGGCCGACTCGTACCGACTATTTGCCGCAATGAGCCGAGTTTGCCAGTCCCCCGTCTCATGGTACTGCTCGGGCCCTGCGCAGAAGTTCATCCTACGTCAGATCAAGCTCCTCGACAGCATCGCACTCGGGGGGGCCGGCGGCGAGCAGAACCAGGACACAGCACATACCGGTGTGGTTGTCACCAGTGCGGACACTGAGGTCTCAGAGGCGCAGCGGAAGGCCAAGACAGGCAAGATAGGGCTCGACGTGTGCCTGCTGACCATATACGGACACATTCTGTTCACCACGACGAGCTACACCTACGCGCTCAGCTACTTCGCCCGCGCGGCTACCTTGGACCCAGAGAATCCCATGATTAATCTCAGCTACGGCCTTGCCTACATCCACTACGCCCTCAAGCGCCAGGCGACGAACCGGCAGTATCTCCTCGCCCAGGGCTTTGCGTTCCTGTTCAAGTACTATGATGTCAGGCTGCGCATAGCGCAGACTAGCGGAGAGCGCCAAGAGGCACACTTCAACATCGCCCGCGCCTACAGCATGCTCGGCCTGGCACACCTGGCAGTCGAGTACTACCAAAAAGTGCTTGAGGAGGCACGCAAGGAACTTCGAGCAGAGGCAAGCCCCGACCCCGTCATGGGACGTGAGGATCTCGCAATCGAGGCCGCGCTGAACATACGCGGCCTGTGCTTCGTTCTGGAGGACTGGGAGGGCGTACAGGCTGTTACTGAGGAGTGGTTGGTCCTGGAGTGATCAAACCACTGCTCAGTACCCCGAAACAACTACAGTTGCTTTGGAGCTCTTTCGAGCTGGCATCGCGGTCAAAAGCTTCGTTGGCACCGCCAATCCGGGTTCACCATCAACCAGCAATCTTCCCTCGGGGACACACCATCCACTATACCAGGAGAAGAGGATCCATCTGGGATAGTCTTACATGTACTCAGTGGTTGGCGAGTATTTTGAGCGACTGGTTATCCACCAAGCTCAAGATCTTAGTCGTGTCTCTGAGGATGTAAGGCTCCTTAAGGAATGTTACCGTCTAGCCTAGTGCGGACGGTTGTTTTCGCCTTTGGCGTTAAACGTTCCTGTAACTGCACTGCTTCTAAGCTTTCTTAACAATACTCAGCAACTTGACAATGCTCAGCACCGTGACAACACTTAATACCTTGACAATACCCGGCATCCGCGCGAAATCTGCGCCACTTCGGACGGAAGGCTCCTGGATGATGAACAAGATCGCTGCCGTTGATGGTAGTGGATACATTCCATCTGCAAGGCAACACACGATGGTTAGGAAGAAGGCGGAATAGAGATGGGCACCATATGGACTAGGGCTGCTGGCATGAGACTGCCTAGCTTACCCAGGCGGTCACCTAGCATGTATCGTATCGCGAAACTCGTACCTTAGCCGGCGGTGTATAGTATTGAGGCCCTCTGTTACACGGGCAGCGCGAGCTGCTCCTTCCCTCGACCGCGTCTCACGACAAAAAAGCCTGCCATCCTTCCTTACACTGTGGTCATCTAAGGGCTGGTCTCATTTGCCTCTGGGCCTCGTTTGTGAGCGCCTTGCATTTCTTAGGATTAAAAACAAACATGCTAATTTGACATCGGAACGCCCCTCGCTCCCACCAACAGGCTTTGCCAACGTCGAGAGATTGGCGGAATATATCTGAAATGTCGAACATGTATCTTCTCCCAGCAGCACGTTCCCGACACCCGGCTACACCCGAGACCGGCCACGGCCGTCCGGTCGAGGGCTGTCCTGCCCAAATCTCGTGGCACAATGTCTCGGGGGTAGAGCCGCACCCGGCCCCGCAATTAAGGCGAAACGATGGTGATCAGCGATCTGGACGATCGTGTCGATCACTCAGGGATAGTAAGGAACCAGGCCAGCGGGGTAGAATGCCCCCCCGTTGGCCTCCAGTTGACCTTCTTGGCAGTCAGCCCAGAACGTCCCAGCCAAAATCAAGCCCTCATTTGTTGTCGCGGTCTAGACGTCCAGATGCTGGGGGCCTACAATGGAGGCCGCAGCCGCCGGGGCCGTCGGCTGGGGCCAGGGGTCAGGCGCCCAGGTCGGCGATGGGATTGGCACTGAACTACCGCAGCCCAGCCGCGCGCGATTGACAGACGGCGCTCCATCGCATCGCCGAGCGGTCGGTCGAGCGAGCCCGTGCCCTGGCCCCTCTCGCTGTGCGCTCTGCTGCAGCGTGAGCCGTGACTCGCGGCCAGCTGGATGCCAACGAGCGCTACGCCGCGATGTAGGGTAGCATGGTCAGAGAGGACGGCAGGTCGGAAATTAGCAGGGGCAGCCGCACGTACCGGTGGCGGCGCCCGGCGCCGCGCAGCAAGGTTTGCCCCGAGGGGTTCTGCGGCGCAAAAAGTACACACTAGCCTAGGCAGACAGGCGGCTTGTCAATCAATCTATCTTGGCCTCACGTCTGCCACTGGGCTCCGTGGGCATGTCAGCGCGTCAGCACGCACGCAGTGAGCACGGCTACCTGTAACCCCGCCGGCAGGCTCATGGCTAGGTACAGATTGAAGGGACATTCGTACTACTTGGACTTGCTGACATGTTTTGACTTGCAGGCAGTCGGGTTCTTGCGGCAGCTTGTTTGTCCGGTATGCTGGCAAGGCGGCCGCGTCGGAGCAGGAAAGTGGTTCTTCCTGGGCATTTACACTGCATGCTGAGCTGGGTTCAGCGCCAACCACGTAGGAATCTGTTCCATGGAAAATTTAAAACCTTCGTACCACACCCCGCCTTTGCACGGTACATAGAGGAGGTAGATACGTGGGAATATCTGGAAGGAGGGGCATACAGCGAGAGAGGGATCGAGGTCCTACCGTTTGTCTGTGTGCGCAGGAGTAGATTGCCAGCCCCTTGCCTGTCTCTCGGCGTCCCGTCAGGTCTGTCCACGTGGAAGTCGGGCCTTGTGCTGCGCTGTCTCGGCTACCGCACCTTCCCGCGACGCCTGCACGTCCTGCTCTTAGACCCCCATGCAGATTATCAGCTAGGCCTAGGCGGTCTCGGCCAGACCAGCTGGAGAAGGCTGTGCCTGAGCAGGTCCCATGCAGCGCCGGTGCTTCGCCCATTTGTGCACGGGAGCTACTACTGACACGACCAGAGAGCAGCTGGAGGTAGGTATGATAGATATGTGAATCAATGAGCGGGTTTAGCAAGGGAGACATTGTCGACAAGCCGGGCATAGCTTCTAGACCTTGATGGTATGACAAATTACACCGAAATTATCACCAGTCCTTTCCGGAGGCCAACAACATGAGCCCAGAACTATCGCCCGCGGCGGGGTTGAGCCTCTTGTTTCTTCTCTTCCTCGCATTAGGGATTACAAGGGACCTGCCCCTCCAGGCAGTCAAGAGGATCACTACAGCAGTCGTCGTCTGATATATGCTCTTGGCGGGCGTGTAGGACATGACTCCACGCATCTTGGAGTGCGACCTTGCGAGTCCATTAGCTGCTGTACACCCATACCCTCCGCGGGGAGTCTGGGTAAACCCACCAACCCGTTGGCTCTGCCTACCATCTCAGGGCTAGCACCACCAGGTATATTTACGACGTAGGCGCTGACTGGGCCGGCAAGGAGAGCGCCGACGGTGATGAGCTGGATGAGCTGCATGCTGAGGTTTCCGCGTCGGACGAATCGGGATGGATTGTCAGGAATTTGGACGCAGAGGAAAGTCACTTGTATACCTGGCACCTTGTCATCATTCGCCATCGTGCCCTGAGCGTTGGGCTGTCTTTGTATACTCAGGGAGACTCTGCTCACCCGTGATCATGGCTCTATGGAAGCCTCTATCCCAACATCGTTGCGTCAGTTCTCCTGATAGACTTTCTTTGTCTCAGCCTCCTCTTCTTCCACGAGAAGATTCCGTTGGTTCTGGATGGACCTTGGTGGTGGCCGATTCGCCACTCCTTGGCCTCCTGTTCCGGCCGTAGTCGCGGGCATGAGCTTCGAGGAACTCCATGGTGGAAACCGAGGCCATCACTTATGACTTTGTGCGCTTAAGACGGGAAGCTGCAGCCAACCATGAGCGACCACAAGACATATCTACCTCTCTGAAGGCAGGCTTGATGCCTTCTCGGGAATCCGGGGCAAGCAGCCAGTCTGATACGGCATGCCGGGGCTTGCACACGTGGATCCTACGGCCAGCGCTTCTTGGGGTGGTATAAACCATATAAGGGAGACGGCGCGGTGCGGTACGGGCGCGTGTTACTTTGGACTTTTTCGATTGGATATTACAAACATTGAGTATGCCTTTCAGCCTTTCAGCGACGACGATATGGGCAAAGTTAATCGGTACAGCTACCGAGGCGGCGTCTTGATACGAGTAAGCCGGCTGGCAAAGGTGCTTGCTGAACTAATCATGGGCAGTCGTTGAGAGAGCGGGCGGCAAGGGTTTGGGATAGCTGCTTCCTACTTACTACAATAGGCTACACCTACGTCAGTTTGCGGCGCCAAAATGGGCCCCCCCAACGTCCTTCCCCTCTTCCCCTGAACGAATATCGCTAGCGCGTTTCAGCTGTATCTGTTCGTGGAACCACCTCGGGGCCGAACGATCGCCCCCCACCAACCCACCAAGCCCCACCGAGCCCGTTCAAAAAACTCCGGTCCTATCTATGGTGGAGGCGAAGATAGGGAAGCAAAAAAAAAAACAAAAAAAAAAGATGTGGTTGTGCATTTGTGAGAGAACACGCCTCTGATACCAGAGTGAGCATGCTGACCAGCATTCCGAATGCTGGCGGCGTGTCTAAGATGGAAACGCAGCCCGGAACACGCATACGTTTGCAATCTCTGTGGTGAATTGCACTTAATTAGACTCAGTATAATTACCTGCTCTCACTGGATTGGCTGGTTCGCCTAGCTGGCTGGCCCGGGGAGGATGTTGGTATCATTGCCTGGAGGCAGTGATACTACTAACGGGGTCTCCCACAGGGGCCAGTCGACCGACCCTGCCGAGAGTAGGACCGGGTGCCTGGTAAGTAATGGGCATGGGGCATGCACGACTGTAACTACAAGCTAGGTACGCAGATAATACGTTGCTACGGTACTGTAGATACACATAACTATATCCGTAGTTACGCCGGGGGGGATAGTTGGTAACGAAGCTACTGTCCACAAGGCTGTGTTGCTCGCTGGGACTTATGGCGCATGCGTAGCGCTGGCTTGAGGCATATTTTTTGCGAACGCTGACGTGCGCCTCCTGGAACCCGCATCGGGCGCAAATCCAGGCCTCTGTGCTGTCCGGTTCTGGCCGGTGGCTCGATGACTCGGCGATGGTTTTGCCCGCATCTCACCTTGCACACGGCACATGCTAGAGGAAGAGAGAGGGGCAAAAAGAAAAAAAGAAAAAAGCCCCTGGCGTCTTGCATGGGCGCGGACATAGGCGGGGCTTACTGTACGTCTCGACAGCCGCTAGGCTGGGTACATACTTACAGTAGATAGAGGAATTTTTGTACCTGTCCATTTGCCAGGCGAACTCAGCATCATTTCCGTGTCTTGCGGAGCGAAGAGGATGGAACGATAATATGAAGTAGGTAGCGAATACGGAATATAGTCTCGCATTAAGCGAAAATCACAAACAGGCTGAAGGACCCCTCCCCCGGCCGGGAATCTGGATCATCAATCTCGTGAACGTTGAGCCTCAGGGCCAAACCATGCGCTTTCTAGGCTTGAGTCTTGCCCCCCC
>MU270104.1:0-33336 GCA_021432635.1 Thozetella sp. PMI_491
CCCCAAGATTTGTAGGACTAATCCGGCTGGGCCAAGATGTAGGTAAACAATATACCTAAGTACCTGGCAACCCAATGGCCCAAAAGACATGTCACGCAGTAGCTACAACATTGTTCATCATGTAGAATGCATATTAGCCACAGCGCCTGGGCAAAACTGTAGAGGACATGGAGGAAGGTTAGCATTAACTGAGATGCATTCATGAGCAAATATGTCGTACCGGCAGGATTGGGAACGTGCAGATTGATATTATCTTGCCTCTATGCCATCCTACGGGCCGTGGCGATTATGCCGAGTTTATCGTTTCGGAATCAACTAGCTCGCTTGCTACGGTAGCAAAGGTCCTGCATCAGGAGCAAAAGGAGCACACAGGCGGAGCATGGGAGCAGTGTTACGGCCTACACTTTTGCGCATTCCTACCTGAGCAACTTAGTGTACCTGGGAAACTCGCGGAACTTGGAAAGCTACGGGCATCAATCGGCGGTGGGCTATTGCCAAGTTCGTATTGAGTCTCTCCCCGTTTGCAGGGGTCTGCATTGATTGACTTGTTGGTAAGCGCGAGGGCCGTGGCCATCTGCGTTTGGTATTCTTGCTTGATTGTTGGTTGCTGGTTGGGCGGGGAAACCGACAAAACCAAAAAGGCGGCATGGGTGCCAGGGATGTTTCCCAGCGTCAGTATTGTCACTATGGCTACTGTACATTCAACCCTGGCGCAAAGCGCTGTCAAGATGAGCAACTTTCCACGGATGTTGCCCTTGCCGATGCCGATGCGCGGCGGAAAAATTAGACCTAAGCGATCTCTGATGGGTTCTGTCTGATATCGGATGACTTCATCATCGACTCAAGGATGCTGGGTGCTAAACAGGTTGCAGGCATCGTGTTCGCTTCTGCAGGGCTCATTCGCATGCCAGAACAGCGCGGCTCACCGACAGACCCGGCTGCTTGTGAGCAGCCAAACTAGGTGTAGCTCGCCCAAAGAGGAGAGTTCACCCCCAAATATCTCGCATGTACTGGTGACGGCAGGTCATGTGGTATCGGCTAGAAAGGCAAACGGTCAGTTGACATGCACCAATACGAGAAATCCTTGGCCCATCAAGAAAGGCACCCCACGATGGCGAAAATTGGCCCAACGTGCGATGCGCCGTATCCGAGGGAAAGGGCATTAAGACGCACGAGACAAGTGCAAAAACGACCATGTAACCATCTAAATCGAGCGGCCGGGGCAGTCTCGCTCAAGGCCAACAGGAAGCCACTGCCTGTTGCGGTCGCGATTGTCTATTCTCTCAGCAGCTGATGGGCCAAGGCCCCCCAGTAACAAGTCCCGAGAGCTAGCGATCCTTCGGCAGTGACCTTGGCCTCTTGTGCGGCACAGACGTTGTCGATTTTACGATGGGCAAAAAGTGCCCATCTTGGTGCAAAGGCCTGCCACTTGCAAGGCCGGGGTTACCGTTGAGTGCCGGCAAAAAGGCAAGTCGCCTGGTAAACTGCCAGCAATGCCGTCAGCTCAGATCTATGTGCGACCCGGGAAGAGCAAAGAGCAGCAACCGGGATTGAGACAGCCAGAGAGGGAAAGGCTGGGAGGGGATAAGCGCCCTGCGTTTACATAGTGTCTCTTCGAAGAGTCCGGGGGTCGCGGGTGGAGGCGGTCGCTCAATACGAACTTTTGGACGTCTCGGCACGGCGCGATCACACCTGGTCGGTTCCGATCTGCGCCCCCAACCTCGTTGCTGTGGGGTAAGCTCGGCCATTTGTCGCTTGCATTCAGGCACGAACGGCGGCGCCTCTGCTCTACAGCTCGTAATGGACTGCAACGTGCTAGCTTCTGGCATGGTAGCAGCGGCTAGGCCGGCGGCTCTCCCATACGAAGGGAGCTAGGATCTCACGATGCTCTCTGCTCTCTACCCAGAGAGGAGGGGAAGCTGGTCAGCCGTGCCGATGCGGCAGGTCCCCCTTCCTGCACAAGGTGGACAGTGATCACCCTACTACGGAGCACGGCTAAGGCGAGAGCTAGGTCGCGGGCAAGGTCTGTCACGATGGGCAGGCCGCCACACGAGGAGGAGCCGCGAGAGGGAACATGTGCTCCGGGATGGAATCTATAAAGACGAGGACGGGTTCGCCCTGAGGTGCCGGATATCCTCACTCATCATCCGAGATCATCCTCACCACACCTCACATCCATATCCTCTCTCTCTCACACACTCACCACACCAACACCCACCTGCCATTCACAATGCAGTTCTCCACCGCCACCGTTCTCTCCCTCCTCTCCGCCCTGGCCGTCGCCGCCCCGTCGCCCCGCGCCGAGGCCGATGTCGTCTCCAAGGCCGCCAACGTCGCTCAGTGGACCATTGAGGGCTTCGGCCGCATCTGCAACTACCCGGTCATGAGCCAGTGCGGCTGGGGCTTCACCATCAACACCAACGACGGCACGGCCAAGACGCCCTGCAGCTTCTCCACCTTCCAGGACGGCAGCGTCACCGCCGACCACACCCCCCAGAAGGGCGCCACCTGCGGCCGCTTCACCGTCACCTCGGCCTGGAGCGACCAGTTCGGCCCCGGCAACGGCTTCACCACCCTGTCCGTCATCGACTACAAGGCCAGCCTCATCGTCTTCCCCGCCTACACCGACAACCAGCTCACCACCGTCCCCGTCAAGCCCGACCAGAGCTACCCCGTCCAGACTTTCTAAGCGAGAGCGCATCCCCGAGGACGCACGTATCAAGACGACACTCACGACGATATTTAGCAACAGCATGGGAACAGGCGTCATGATGAGGACAGAGGCGTTGGGAACGAGTACAACGATCTTCTATTCCATGTAGTAATTTTAATGTCTATAGAGCATGTAATGAAAAGCTCTTTACCCTGTCGTCACAGACAGGGGTTATACTACTTTGATCCGCACTTATATGATGTAGTACAATATTTCCCCGCAAGATCGCCCTTGGCACCGTTCGGATCCCAGCACCTCAGTAACCGCGAGGCGCAGAGCCGGGAGTGGTCACACGTGCATGCAAATCCAATAATTGCCGGCCTCCAAATGAGAACAGAGACACTGCAGAGTGGTTGCAACATTCAACGTCATGACTTCCGTTTGGGATTACCTGGAATGCAAAGTCGATGAGGCCCTCATCCCCAGACCCAGAAGCAAAAAAATGACAGATCGGAGCTAGTTGCGGTCAAATGACTACAGACTAGTTGTTGTTATTAAGGAGTGCCAAACCTCTCAATGCCGTGATATTCGCTAGTCATTAGCAACTAAACCTAGCTTAGATCGGCACGTAAGAGCGTAGAGGAGGTGGTTGAAATAGCAACCCAAACTGCAGTCTATTCAGGGGAAGAATGTTTCCGGGAGGCATACCTTGAGCGAACGAGCTTTGGGACGAAACAAGGAGCGAAGCATAACATTGAATTTAATGCCTGCCGTGCTAATAAAGAGGCAACGAGAAATTATAAACAAAATGACTGTACCAGATCGATGGAAACATCTTCGAATAGATTAATTTATACTCTCGTATGTCCTAACCCGAGATATTACCTCTTTGAGAAGATCATAGCGATGATAAGCCTGGTACGATCGTATACTACGCATCTAAACTATTCAATCGACATAGCCGTTGCTCCTTCGGTATGTCTGGTCTTTAACGGCCTTGGGAGGGACATATAATACTATATGTTTACTACCCTTTGATTACTATGTGTTGGGCTATGTAGAGCTGTGCCAGTAAGGAACCTCCCCAGAAATGCATGCGTAATAGCTCTTGGTCTAGAACGTTGTAGGAGTAGTCTGGTCATTGGGAGACCCCCGGCATTTTCTGGCGCAACCGAGACTACCTAAACGAAAAGTTACGCATGGCAAGGCAAGTGCCGGGACCTTTTGGGCTGCAACAACGGTTCGAGGCCTGTATGCCCCCCTGAACTCAGGTTTCATCAAGCTACCGTGCTAGTTTGCATTGTAAGTTCTCTTAAACGCGTAGTTTTGGGTCGCACTGTTGGGCCTTTCCATGGCGGCCTGTCCGTCGCGGTACTCACACAGTATTTACTTGTATATTGCTAGTCGTGTGATACAACGAAGACATTCTATCAGCTTAATTAATAGGTCGATTTACCTTACCTTTACTCTTAGACTAGATATAATGTGATGAGATCGACTATATGTCTCGATCTTGCTCGATCTTGCTCGATCTTGCTGGAGTCGGGTAGGGGAAACTGGCACACCCCTGGATGCAAACGTGCGTGCTCAGAGAGCATCTTATCCACCACAACGCGACCATAAACTGGAGAGGCACCGGCCGTGTGGATACCGGCGCAGTGGGTACGGGATGGGCCCGGAATAGGCCTTAGGGTATTCGACGCCTGGATGGGGATATATAGGCCTCTCATGGAGTGGAGACATTGGCTGGGGCTTCAGGCAGGTCTGCGAGTTCTATTCGATGGCCAAGCTCTCCAAGTTCTCCGCTGATTCCGGGAGGGCGTGGCGCACATCCCGGTAGGTCACGAACGCACGCACCATGGGCGCTAATGATGTTGCAGCACTGAAGATTCCCTCTATGAGTGCCATGCCTGGGCTGGAAGTACAATTGTCGCGTTAGGTACAGATCTGTTGCGACCCCGGGGGGCTCCATGTCGAGGGACGACTACTTCTCTGCCGTAGGACAGATGCAAGTGATTCGTTACCTATGTTTAGCACAGCGAAGCTGCTCGCCGCGATAGTGTCTCTCGCTTTAGTCTCGAGAACCAGGGGCTATGGATGCCCTGTCTGCGCCAGCTAAACCGGTGCTAGGGGCGAGATATAAAGTATGCGGAATTATTAGTCTACTTTCTTCTTCTCAGTTGAACAAGCAATGTCTAGATGTATAGGACGCGCGAGTTGATGTGTAACTGTATATGTCTAATTCATTTGGTAGTTGGACGATGCGGATAGACCTGGTGCATAGCTCTATAGTGCAGTACGTATGTCGAGTGGTCTCAATTAGGTAAACTCTTCGTGCGCCGCCTGGGGCACACACAAGTTCTCGGGCCGGGGATCCTTGTCAGGGAATTGTTCGATCGACTCCAAGCCCTAAATGGATCTTAAATAGCTGTTTGGGGCCGGCAAAGACACGTCGCCTCGTCGCGCTAGATTGCTGAATTGGTTGCTGTAAATTACCAGGTTACAGTATCTCCATCTTGGGTACTTGTCCGAGCAATATGCTGGGGGGACAACTCGGAATCTGGTGTTCGCTGCGAGCGGGCCAATCCCGATATCTGCCGGGCAACGCCCGGGGTCGCGACTTCCAACAGGGCTGTTCGGATGACGCTAACGTGAGCGAGCGATTGGGTCAGGAAAAAAAAAAAATTCTATCGCTTTCGTTCTCGTTTGTTCTTCTCAGGAATAATCTCCTTTGGTAGAAGTAGCAAAGAGGTGGGAAAGGAGCCGTGCCTCAGTAATCTGCATGTCCGCCGTGTGAAGGAGCCTCACGGGGGCGGTTGGTATTGTCTTTCGGCAAGCAGCTGAATCGTTGAGGACGGACCCGTGCCGTTGGGAGGAGGGACCAATAGCGAGGGATGGGGGCTTCGAGCTCCCTAAACGGGGCAAGCTAACACGGATTCCTTCCCAGCCATTGGCCAATCTCGCCCCAGAGCTCAATGCACCAGGAGCCAAAGTAGCAAGGCGTAGCGAGTCCGACTGCGACTGGACCAGAACTTACTCTTCGGCCCCCCCCTTCCAGCGTTGCAGAGTCGTAATATCTGCCTCGGCGAGTAAGGCATACGGACGAACCTTTGACTGCGCACTGCGAAGAGCAATTTCTGTCCCATGCACCAACCTACACGCAGCTTGCAGGTGTAACCCAAACTGCAGACGCTCGCCTGGATAGGTACTTTGGCATCGGAACTTTTCTCGTTTCCCTTCTTTTGTTGGAATCCTCACCCAAAGGGAAAGAGCAAATACCCGCCGACTAGCCTGGTGCTGGCTCCTGCGAGCTATCCCTTCGACCACGACCGACCGCTTCCTCGTCCATCTGACACCGTTTGGCCCCTAAACTTCCCAAGGGGGATCTGGTCTCGGGAGCTCCCGGTGGCTAAGAAGTGGCGTTGTCTGAGGCCGTTTCCGAATGCGAGACTTGATGGTCAATGCTTAGGTCGTCGTCAAGGACAAAAGATGCACCGCATCGGACACTTCATCTCACATAGTCACGCTATCTCGCACTGTCAACTCAACAAACCCATCTAGCAAGCTTGGTCCTCAGTAATTTGTCCGTTTTGGGCTTCCCTTACGTCCGGCCCCCGAATCTCACCCACCTGCGCAACCTACCGTTCGGACTGCCCCCTAGCGGCAGGCGCAACTGGAGTTTGCTAGCGGATGCGAATGCGCGATGGGACCGGCCCTCAATCGTGCCGGCTGAGCTGAGCTGCATCCTCGCCCCTCCAGATCCAGATATACTTGTTGCATTGGCATCTTGTCTCAGCCCAACGCATCTTGGTCTCGCACATCAAACAGCAGAATTCCCATTCTTTTTTCCCTACCCATCTCCAGAGGGGAAGATCACCATCGGTCTTTGGCCCGGCGTCTGTCATCGCCCACCATGGCCGAGTTTAGCCAAGACAAGGAAGACAGGACGGAATCGGCCCTGTCAGGTTACGAATCGGAGAAGCTGCCGGGCGCCCAAACGGACGAGAGCGCCACCACCAGCCCAGAGAAGGGTGTTGTCAGCACCACACCCCATCCTGAGCAGACCACACCCCCGAGCGATGCTGCCGCCGCCGGTGATGCCATCGAGAATGATGATAATGAGTTCAGGCCGAGCCTTCCAGCCGCTCGTTTCTATCCCCTTAGTTTTGGGTAAGCAAATCCCAACCTCGTGGAATATCTTCATCCCGGTGCAGACTGACCCTCCTTCCCCCGTCTGCAGGCTAGCATCGGGCCTCTTCCTGGCCTTCCTGGACACCTCGATCGTCGCCACCAGCCTCTTCTCCATCGCCGCCGAATTCGAGTCGCTTGACAACATCAACTGGGTCGCACTGGCTTATACCCTTTCATATCTTGGCTGCGCCGTCCTCTTCGCCCGTGTGTCCGACGTCATCGGCCGCAAGTGGGCCTTCTTGAGCGGTTATGTCTTCTTCATCGGATTCTCGCTGGCCTGCGGGTGGGCCAAGAGCCTGAACCAGCTCATTGCCTTTCGGGCTCTTCAAGGGATTGGCGGTTCTTGTACGTATTTGTTGATTTCGGACCCCTGTTGCATTTTACTCGGCTGTCGCTAACCGGTCACACAGGCCTATGTAAGCACCCCCAGACCGTTGTCGTGCCGGCCCGCCTCATGGCCCCTACCGATCGGCTGCTGAGACATGGGGTACTTGCAACTTCAGGATGCTAACGTAGAGTGGCAGATTCCGTCACTATGATCATATTTCCCGAGGTGACCCCTGATGAGAGCAAGAAATTCATTTCCGCCATCATCGGCATGGTGATAGCGGTTGCCGGCGTGCTCGGACCTGTCCTTGGTGGTGTCTTTACCCACTATACAACTTGGCGATGGGTGTTCTGGCTCAAGTAAGTCGTCATCCCACCGGGCTTCTCAATTACATCGGTCCCTAACACGTCCTCAGCGGCCCTGTCGGCGGTGTGTCGGCCCTCTGTTTCCTCCTCACCTGGCCCAACGACAAGTACATCCCGAAGATCGAGAGGCGACGGTGGAAGGATCTCGATTATCTCGGCTCGGCTTTGCTGGTTGCCTCCGCCGTCTTGATCGTCTTCTCTTTCCAGAATGCCGCGACCGATTCCTCCCAGTGGTCCCGTGCAATCTTCCTGGCACCGCTCATCATTGGTGTCGCTGCCCTGCCCGCGCTGTTCGGTTGGCAACTCTTTATCGAGAAGAAGTGGCACGGCCGGATCGCTGGGGCGGTCCCTTTGGACTTGCTCCGGAACCGAGTCTACACGTACGGCGTCTTGAACACGTTGTTTTTGGGATTCCCATACCTACTGTCGGTCTACGTCTTTCCGATTCGATTCCAGGTGGTCAACAATAAGAGCCCGCTAGAGGCGGGTGTGATGCTCCTGCCGCTGCTCGGCGGCTCGGCCTTAGGAAGCACGATTGGAGGAGCTGTCAACGGGAAAACGAACCGCCAATTTGAGTCGTTGGTAGCGGCCGCCCTCTTGATGATTCTAGGCTGCGGTCTCGAGACTATGTCGTCAAGCGACCTGGCCGTTGACGCACGAACGCTGGGGTTCATGGTGTTCATCGGCCTCGGCTTCGGCCTGTCGGCGACCGCGTCGACCATGCTTGCCAGCTTCGAGTCGACAGTCCACGAGCACGCCTCAGGGCAGGCCATTCTCTCACAAGCGCGCATCATGGGTGGCAGCATAGGAATCGCCGCCTCGTCGGCCATCCTAGGTGTCAAGACCCGAAGTGAGCTGGCCGGCGTGCTAACCCGTGATCAGCTCGTCGACCTTGCGCACAGTGTTGCCACGCTGACACCGGAGCAGCATGCAGCGGTCCGCGTGGCGTACACAGACGCCTTTCGGGAGGACATGATTATCTGCTGCGCAGTTCTGGCCGCGAGCCTCTTTGTCTCGCTAGGAATCTACCGCAAGAACCGGCTTAGCGTAGCCGAGCAGCAGCGCCAGCGATACGCGAACGAGCGGGCCCGCCGGGAAGCGGCGAAGAGACATTCTCACAGCGAGTCTACCGCTTAGAATATAGAGAGGAGCCAGGCTGCGTTACGGGCAGCGAAGGAAAGGTCAATAAATAGTGATAGACGGAGGGCGGCTTGCTGTTATCAGATTTAGAGCTGCATTCGGTCGGCGTTGGAGGTCATGGCATAAAAAGATATCCCTTCTGCGAGGAACGCACACCATCTGTGGATTGCTGTTGAGGTGCATCGTATGGCATCCGCAGGGCGTGCGACAGTCTAGTTACTTTAGGTACTTAATGACCAAGCTTGTGAATTACTCTATCTCTATCGAAGAGATGCATACCCCTCGGCCGCCTAAGAGACTAAGAGACTGCAATGAGTGCACGCCATATCACAGTACCAAACGCCAGAGCTCTTGGGCCTCGAGCCTATCGCATTGCATCGAAATCTTCGAGTCTCTGCAGAGCCTTGGGCTGTGCCGAGTCACGCCTGTAATTACCCCGCGTGTGTTTGGACGAGCTCCGATTTCCCGGCCGGCCACCCCTAAGCTCAGGGCAGTGTGGGGTAGCTCTGTGACGTGATAGGGCTGCGGGGCCAGTTCCTGAGCTCCGCTGCCCCCGCCCCGATCGGATGGCGACCTATGCCGGAGCTTCTCCTGCGCCATTGCCCGCAGATAACACTCGTCCCGGACCTGCCTCGTTCCCGTCTTTCTAAGCCCCTCCCCCTCCTCTGCCCTTTCTATGCTCTCCGGCACCAGGACCGCCCTCCGAACCCTTCCGCTTCTCCTCGCGCGCCCCTCGCCGCCTCGTGCTTGTGCCCGCCTCGTCCCCCTGCCCCTCACGCTGTCGTCGCTCGCCGCCCGCGCCATGTCGTCGGCCGTCGCCAAGCGCCTCGAGGGCAAGACCATCGTCGTCACTGGCGCCTCGTCCGGCATCGGGCGTAGTACCGCGTTCGAGTTCGCGCGCACCGCGCCCAAGAACCTCAAGCTCGTGCTGACGGCGCGCCGCATCGACACGCTCAAGCAGATAGCCGAAGAGATCCGCAAGGAGGTCGGCGATGGTGTCAAGGTCCTGCCCTTCCAGCTGGACGTGAGCAACCCGGACGAGGTTCGGTCCTTTGTGCAGAACCTACCCGAGGAGTTCCGGGACATCAACGTGCTGGTGAACAATGCGTAAGTCGCAGACTCCGAAGCTTCCCTGGCGGCGTATCCGAGTGTGCATGCGCAAACGATGGGGTGGTACCGTTCCGCTGACTCGAACCGTTTCCCGGCTCCAGCGGCCTTGTCAAGGGCGTCGCCCAAGCGCCCAGCATCGCCGAGGAGGACATCAACATCATGTTCCAGACCAACGTCACGGGCCTGATCAACATGACGCAGGCCGTGCTCCCCATCTTCAAGACCCGCCCCGAGGGCGGCGCCGGCGACATCATCAACATCGGCAGCATCGCCGGCCGCGAGGCGTACGCCGGCGGCAGCATCTACTGCGCCACCAAGGCGGCCGTACGGAGCTTCACCGACAGCCTGCGCAAGGAGCTGATTGCGACCCGCATCCGGGTCATGGAGATTGACCCCGGCCAGGTCGAGACGGTGCGTGAGACCCGGCGCTGGTGACGGCGCGAGGATTACGGCGAGTTTAGGATTGCTTGTTAACCCACTACTCTAGGAGTTCTCCGTCGTCCGGTTTTACGGCGACAAGAGCAAGGCCGATGCGGTCTACGCGTAAGTATCCCGTCTTTCCCGCCCTTTCTTCCCAGGTGGAGGGGATGCCGGACGACAGGGATGACAGGGACGACCAAGAGGATGATACCTAGGCTAACTGTACTACTCTAGGGGATGTGAACCCCTGACCCCCGACGATATCGCCGAGGTAGTAGTCTTCGTGGCTGGCCGGCGCGAGAACGTCGTCGTTGCCGACACTCTGATATACCCTTCGCACCAGGTGAGTCGAGACGCCTCACGCGGAGATTGTGCATGCAAGCTTGCAACCGGGACATGGCTCACACATTGCACAGGGCGCGGCCGGAGTTCTCCACCGCAAGACGTAGATTGCCTTGCCAAAAAGAGGTTGGCTGCGTTTGGACCAGGAGGCTGTACATGTAAATTCGGACAACTCTATGCTAGATTTCTTAGGATACCACCCTGGCCATCTCGTGCATGGTGGTGTATGTACATGGGGGAAATATACACAGATCACGGATGCAGTCGCTCAATGCCCCGATTGCGTGCTTTACTCAGCGTTGGTAGCAGTTGAGATGCGCTGTGCCACGCCACGGAGGAGCGAACTGCGATT
Organism: Thozetella sp. PMI_491; assembly: GCA_021432635.1. Classification (NCBI taxonomy): domain Eukaryota; kingdom Fungi; phylum Ascomycota; class Sordariomycetes; order Chaetosphaeriales; family Chaetosphaeriaceae; genus Thozetella; species Thozetella sp. PMI_491. Next base: position 10,902 of record MU270104.1, read on the forward strand.
TGGCAGGGGCCATCTCGGGCAGAACTATTTTCCCCCATACGACAGCGTATGTAATCATTGCTGACTGCGAAAATCGCTGTGGTTGCCGTGGACTCGGCTTAGGGATACTCTGCACCAGCCGACTAGCCGATACAAGCCGGGTTCCTCTGGTTGGGTGTGGAACCGACAAGCCGGGCCGCAAAACGCCTAGGACGCGAACGCCGTGGCAGCTCCGAATCCTGTAAGCTAGGTCAGTTAGATCCCATTAGTAATGGGTGTCGTTGCGAGAGCCTGTTATGATACAATATGCTACATAGATGCACTTGTAAGTGGCATTAGACCTGAACGATACATGTATATATATTTCCTCAAGGAAACTCACATCGAGGGGAAAGATGAAGCAGAAGCTCCAGAACATACTCACATCCCTTATTCGACCCTCGACATTTAAGCCCATTCAATTGCCGCCCAGGAGACTAGTGGCATCAACACCAGCGACCAAGATGCTCGAACTTGCAATTTGGGGAAAGCCCGAATTCGCTGCTAAGAAGAGACAAGTCGAAATCCCGTGGGTACTATCGTTGCGTAACCCGGGCGGCAACAAAATCTGACCTCGGTGTAGAAAGCCCGGCCCTAAGGAAGTTCTGGTCAAGGTTGTGGCCACCGGTCTGAACCCAAAGGACTGGAAGGTAAGAAAAGCACCCCGGCGTGGCTGGCACCTGGGATTCCAGGGCGAGCGTCTTGAGCATAAAAGGAGGTGGGCATTGACATTTCTATGTGATGCAGTGGGTCCGGGGCCGCGATGAGACGGGTGCTTTGAATGCCGGCGACGACATCGCCGGCATCGTCGAGGCCGTCGGGTCCGACGTCTTCGAATACAAGGCGGGCGACCGCGTCGCGGCGTTCCACCGCATGGGCGAGGAGCGGGGAGGGTATGCCGAGTACTCGGTCGTGCCGGCAAGCACGACATTCCCCCTGCCGCCGAATATATCGTTCGACGCTGGCGCGACGCTCCCGCTGGCCTTCATGACCGCCTCCCTCGGCCTCTACCAAAACCTGCAGCTCCCGTTGCCCACCATTCCCGGGAAAAAGGATATTCCCATCGTCATCTACGGCGGCGCGACGGCCGTCGGCGCATACGCGCTGCAGCTCGCAAAGCTCAGCAAGTTCAGCCCTATCATCACGGTCGCCGGCTCGGGTATCGACTTTGTCAAGTCGCTTGACTCGGCCACCCACATTATCGACTACCGCAAGGGCAACGTCGAGGCCGACATCTTGGCGGCCCTGGGCGGGAAGAAGCTAGCCTACGCTTTTGACACGGTCGGCGGTGACGTGTGGGAGACCCTCGCCAATGTCATGGTGGCCACCAACGGCGGCGGGCACATCGACTTCTTGGACCCGCCCCAAGGCATCACCGAGAAGCTTCCGGCCGGCGTGCGAATGACGCGGACCTTCGTGGCCAGCGCATACGGCGCCAAGCACCAGTACATCAGCGAGGAGCAGGCGGCGCTCGATGGCGAGTTCGCTTACATCTTCTACCGATACCTGAGCCACCTGCTGGCCGAGGGCAAGTTCCGGCCGCACCCTGTTGAGGTGCTCCCGGGTGGGCTAGACGGCGTGCTCGACGGCGTCAAGGCCCTCTACAATAACAAGGTCAGCGCGAAGAAGCTGGTCGCGAGGTTAGTAGCCAATTCGCTTTAGTGCGACTGAAGACCCTCCCGACCGTTGCTAACTAACCATTTGCAGAATTGCCGAGACTCCTGGTCTTTAAGCAATAGAATCGGACGGAACGTCCGGTCATGTCAATGAGGAAAGCCGACGAACCCACCATGTACCACAAAGGGTCGCGTGCTGTGTGCAACATTATCGGAGCCAGCCCCGGGAGGAACCGAAAATGGAGGGTCGGCAGTCCGATCCATCCGTTTGGGGCGCTACTTTTGGACAAGCGATGGGACGACCTGCAGGCCAATTAAGCGATAGTTTGCCTTGGGGGTCGTCAAGATAAGGTACAGGAACCAGGGCCTAGGGAGAAAAGGGTGGGCGAAAATCTCAGGTACAACACAAAGCTGCTACCTTTAGGGTTGCCCTAGGACCCTGCATATTCCTTTATCTTTGTGTGCCAAACTCTGCATCATCATTGTGTTCGTTACCCTAAAAATGGCGTCTATTTACACCACCTGCCAGTCGCGATACACAGCGTTCCAGCTGGTGTCAAGTTGGCATGGAACAGGGAAAGGGCAGCATGTGGGTAGGGCAAACAAGAAAAAGGCCCGGTTCTCCCTTATCCTCAAGGATCTCGTAGGGCTGCTCAGTTCTGTTGAGCTGGGTTGGGCTCGCGCTCAGATGCCTAGTAGGCCGAAATCGCTTAGCTCGGTGTAATTGAGAGCGTACTTCGTGGAAGGTGCTGGATGGTCACGCGGGCAGTCCCCACCACGATTTCGTCAATTTCTGGGGCCTTTTTTCCCGCTCACAGGCATGTGACAAAGGTCTGTCTTGGGTCCTTAGTCTCCCCCAAGCTTCATGCCACTTCCCAATCCCACCCGCTAGCTCTTTCCCTCCCCCCCCCCCCCCCCCCCCCCCCCCCCTCTTAAACCTTCTGGTCAGACAATGGATGCGTAATTAGGATTTTCTCAGACCCATTTGCCTTCTCTTGTACTCTCTCGATTCCACACCCTTTGTGTTCTCGAGTCAATTCAGCGCCCGGCAATGGCTTCCTCCGCCGATGTCGCGGTGGGCCAAGAAAATGTGCGCCAACGTCATCGATCTGCACACAAAATCGACAATGAGGGGCGGGACGCCGCCGAAGTCGTGCGTGAGCTCAACGCCGACCCGAAAGTGAAGAAGACGTATGGTCGTACACCTGATGGCACTAGTATGTTCCATCCTGCTGCCCATTAGCCCCCCCCCCTTCTCCTGTCTTGTAGTCCCGTTCCCAACCAGCCGGTGCTGCCGCCGCCAATGGGGCTCGCTCGTGTGATACAATGGGGAGCAGAAGCAAAGCTGATCGTTTCGCCGCCATGCAGTCTTCGTCGTCCCCACCACCCATGACATGGTGTCACAGCTGCTCGACCCGCGCCAGCCCAAGAATTTGTCCGATGCTGCTGTCCTCGCCATCCTCGCCCTCCACATCCTGCTCGCCTATGCGCTACCGCCCGCCTTCAAAGGCCCCGTCTTCGCCGCCGTCTTCCTGTTCTGGCGCGCCGGATACAACATTGGCATCGGTTACCTGCTGCGCGTACAGTCTAACCACACTCTACTCGTAACGTGGGCCAAGAAGTGGAGGCTTTTTGAGAACCCAGCTAGCGGCAAGAACCCGCGCCCATGGCTGCACCAGCTCCTGAAGCGGGAACTGGAGGCCAAGATCCCTGAGGACTACAAGTTCGAGGAGGCGCCTCTCGAGTACAACACCTGGCTGGTCTTCCGCCGCGTTGTAGACCTGATCCTTATGTGTGATTTCACTTCGTACTGCCTGTTCGCTATCATCTGCGCGAGACAGCCTACTGCCGAATCCTTACTTGTGTTTGCCGCCCGTTGGGCCGGCGGCATTGCCCTCTTCGGCTTCAACCTCTGGGTCAAGCTAGATGCCCACCGCGTCGTGAAGGACTACGCGTGGTACTGGGGAGACTTGTAAGCTACCGGCCCCAACTCCTTGACATATAGTCAACGCTCCCTTTCTCCAATCACACACCGCCATGCCTTCTTGCTAACTTGGCTGGTAGCTTCTACCTTGTCGATCAAGAGTTGACCTTTGATGGCGTGTTTGAGATGGCCCCCCATCCCATGTACTCCATTGGTTATGCAGGCTACTACGGCATCTCGATGATGGCCGCGAGCTATGATGTCTTGTTCATCTCTATCATTGCCCACGCGGCCCAGTTCGCGTTCCTGGCTTTCATAGAGAACCCTCACATCGAGAAGACCTACAACCCGCCGCCTCCGCGCATCCCTGCCGAAGCCCAGCAGCTGGGTGCTGGAGATGCCGCGAAGCCCGTGGACAGGACTGAAACCCCTGCCCCCGTGCACAAACTCGTGGGTCCTCAGAACCTCGACCTATTCCGCATGACCGATTACACGGTCCTCTTGCTCCTCGGCTACCTGACGGTCATCACCCTTGTCACGCCGAACACGCTGTTCTACCAAGCCATCTTCGTCCTTCACGCATTGTGGTGGCGGCTGTGGTTCTCAGTCGGCCTGGGCGTCATCCTGACCCTCCAGTCCAAGGAGAAGATGTTCACTCGCCACTTTCTCAAGTTTGGCGAGAGCGCGGGCGAGGCCTGGCGCCAGTGGAAGAACATGTACCACGTCAGCCTCATCCTCTGCCACGGCTCATTTATGGCGGCATGCTGGAAGATGTACACCTTTCCAGCCGATTGGACCTACGGCTGGGTTCTCCTAAAGCACGTGGTTGGCGCTAGTCTCATCGCCCTTCAGTGGTGGACAGCCTCGAGCATATATGAGTCTCTCGGCGAGTTCGGCTGGTTTTACGGCGATTTCTTCTTTGACAGCAGCGCGAAGCTGAATTATACCTCAATCTATCGCTTTCTCAATAATCCGGAGCGGATCATTGGTACGGCCGGCCTTTGGGGTGCAGCTCTCATCACCTGGAGCAGGTCTATCGCCTTCATGGCCGTTGTCGGCCATGTCCTGACCCTCGCCTTTATCTCGTACGTAGAGAAGCCCCACATGCAGAAGATTTACGGCCGCAGCCTGCGCGACGAAGCCGGCCTCACCAAGTTCATCAAGCGGTCTCTGCCGCCGCCGGTCAAGGAGTGGCAGCAGAGTGTTGACAAAGTGCTGGATGACACGCGCATGATCGTCGACGAGCTTGTCGAGGCCGCTCGGACGAAATTGGCTGCAGGATCCTCGAGCATCGTCAAGGATACAACGGCCCTCTTTAACAAGTACCCGGCGCGCCTCACCATCGCGAAGATCGCGCCGGACTTGGCGGGATACGACCCAAAGCACTACAAGTTGTCGGTCGAAGGAACGCCCCTCGTAGCCGCGAACGACAGAGCTACGGGTATGGAGAGTGTTGCTGCTCGCGTGCCTAAGGATGTCAAGACGTTGGTATTTGAATATGGCGCTCCGATCAAGGTGAAGTGGACCGCGCCGGCGAACCACAGTAGGAAAGACTGGGTTGGCCTATACATGGTTACCGATAATCGATCCCGTGATGTCACCGAGGTCTCCTCACTGGGACGCTGGGTACCGACGAGCCCAGGTGCCTACGACACTAGCACTGACAAGGGCATTCTGGTGTACGATCAGCCTGTCAAAGATTCTGGCGACGTAGACCTTGTTCAGGGTGAGATGGTCTTCGAGGGCAACAAGTTATGGTGGTCCCAGGGTGTTTTCGAGTTCCGGTACCACCACGACGGCAACCACAATGTCATGTCCATCTCGGAGCCGTTTGAGGTGCGCATCGGAAGGTTTGATGAGGAGGATGTCGAAGTTGACTCCAAGGGCGTGTATGAAGCGGCCGTTGAGTCGGCTCTATTGCCGGTCATACGCAACTGCTTCGACCGCGACCCTAACATCGCACCCAGCACGGTCGACGAGCCGTTTGGCGCACATGTGGAGCGAGATAGCAAGTACGCAAAGCGCGTTGTGTACGCCATTCGGAATATGTTTGGCATCGATTTCGCCCCCGCTGTCGTGCCAGCAGATGGCAACGTAAGGAAGTTGGCGTGGAGGATATGCAACGCGAAGCAAGTTTTGGTAAGTTTGTTACCGCCTCCGGTTTCGACCCTACTCTTACCCCGATCAATACGCTGACTGACTCTCTCAGGCACCCTACAGCATGTCGCATTCGAAGGGTCCCACGACACCGGTGGCGGAGAAGTTTCCCGAGACTTTCTAGGCGAGGGCGTTGGGCCCCCGGGCGTTGGTTATGTTGATTTGCAGTGCATAAGAGCGATATTCTTCTGTCCGGCGCAGCACGAGTACATCTAGAGCGATACCATAAAAAGGGTCTCCAAAACGGTAGATAGTGTAGCCAAGAAACAAATGATGGGACATACTTTTCTCAGCTCTCAGCCGTGCCAGCGACTGCATGGTGCCGAGGCGTCATCACTTGAATGTTGCCCCGACGCTACGCCCGTCTTAGCCCGGCGTCACATCTTCAGCCGTTTATCATCCTGCACGAGTCGAGTTCTGAGCTGTATGAGCTGCAGACAGGCTTATAAATGCTGGGCTACACCAATAAGTGCTTGAAATGCTGATGACTCAACCATCAAGTAGTAGGGAGGGGAAGACAGTCCAGTGGATATCTTACCTCAATGTTGACATGCCCCTTATTCTATAGGAATGCGTCGTGATAGGCTCGGGCAGGCACGAGGCCCCGGCGGTCCGGTTCGGGGCGAATTCATCCATCCCCAGTACATAATTCCTTACCGACACATCGCCGTTGGCGCTGGCTTGGATGAAGCTTCGGTCAGTGTATATGAAGGCCCGTCGGCGGCCATGTAGTTGTGATTCGAGGCTCTTGTCTTCCCACCTTCACTCCGTTTTAACTTCAGTTCGCATATCAGAGACAAGGATACCTCTCGCCCCAACATGGCAACCTCTCAGACATTGGGTGAAGCAACGCCTGATATCACTCACTACAGCGATAAACATTGTCCCTGGTAGGTTAACCTCTGGTTCCTCCGATACGTTTCGAACCCCTCATCTCTCTATGGCCCTTCCGGTCTCTGAAACTCTTCGGCATATAGGTGCCGGCGTGTCCACATCACCTTGAGCGAGCTGGGCCTTCCGCACGAGGTAGTCAACATAGATATTCATGTTTCTCGCCCGGAGTGGTACTTCGAGATCAATCCCCGCGGCAAGGTCCCGGCTATAAAGTACAACGGGACCGTCGTGATCGAGAGTGCCGACATTGTCAAATATCTCATCGACAGGCACCCGTCGCACCTGACTCAGGCCCATGGCGTCGAGATACCGCGCAGCGAGGTGGATGCCTTTGTCGATGCCTTCATGGGCGAGAAGCAGGCATCAGGCCCCACGCCAGGCCAACTTTTCCAGTCGATCATGGCTGCTCCGGATGACGCCGCGAGAGACAGGCTCATCCAAAAGCTAGCGGTGGAGATAAAGCAGCACATCGAACCGAGCCTCGGGAATGTAGCTCCGTACTACGGGGGCAGCGATGAGCTGACCCTAGTCGAGGTAAGCAGCACTCATGGCACCCTCGGGGGCTTGCCATCAGCAACGGTCCGCTTGAGCTAACATGGCGAGCATACAGGCCCTCTGCGGTCCGCATCTATACTTAATGGCGACCCTGCCGAGGGGTCTGGGGTGGAACGCCTTTGAGGCCGAGTTGTCCAAAGAGGCCCCCGCCTTCTGGCGCTGGATGCAGACGGTAGCTGGAAACTCTACGGTCAACACCGGCTGGGACATGGAGACGCTGGTATCTCTCTTCAAGGCCAACATAGCCAAGATCCGCGCCAACTTTCAGCGCACTGAACAGAAGGCTTGAGCGTCACTGATGCTCCGTGTCGGGGCTTCTTGGTCTTCATAGACCACGGGGAGACCTCTGAGAAGGTCAAATGAGGGGGATCAAGCCCGGAATATCGCTCCTCTCTTTAATTAATTCTCCTCTATAGCTCCCTTCAATTGCTGATAGTAGAATTGAAGCAGCCCGTCGATCGCACTCATCTCCAGAACATGCATGCCTTTACCTTGAAGTTGCCTACCTTGGGCGGGGATGCTGGCTGGCCTTCCCTTCGCCGCCGCGTCGCTGAGGCGCTCTCCCTGCCGCCATTGACAAAGAAAATGAAGCAATTCTAGGCGCGCGGGCCGACAAGAATCTAGCAAACGGCCATGGCTCAAGTAATTTGGCAGAATGGCGCCGCCTAACTCGGGCGCATTGACTAGCCGGTGCCCAAGAGCTTTGCTCCTGGCGGGACCCGTGCAAGCCTGAAGGCCGAGAAAGGTCGGGCGACCCGTTGTGGCCAACCGCACGAGAGGGATCCATCAGGCATCTCCCTATACGTGTGGTTGCAAGCTATATTCGTGCGGGTATAGTTCTAATGGGGGGAGGAGTCCATCGGACGCGTTCCTTTGACGCAGGGTTAGGGTCCACTCTAGGGCGGGGGCGACCGTATAGTCGATGCCTCTCGATGTCGACTAGGCTGGATGCATCTCGAAATCGACACTTCCCAAGGCCCTTCTCCTTCTCCCGCGGGCGACAACCCCGGAGAAAGTGTCTTCTGGAATTTCTCCTCCCGCAAGCCCGCCCGGGGCCAGCCCTGTTTCACGAGCTTATCAACGGGACAAGTAAGAATAGAGCCCGCGCCCGACCAAGTTTTGCGAATGTCGACGTGCCACGCGTTTGATTGGAGTTTATGCGTCGGCGCCGGGACAAGTCGCCCACCCACACTAGTCTCCCCCCTCCCCTGCCGGCATGGGATTGGGAGCAAACACCAAGGCCGGAGTCGAGCGTGGGCACCATCTAGGGGTCCATGACCGGGGTTCCGATGCTGGCCCGCATGAATCTCTGAATTGTTCTGCAGATGGGGCCGGCAGTCCATGTGGGCGCGCTCATCTGACGCGGTGAAGCCGTCACGTAAACCGTTGGGCGGCATCTCGGTAGGCGAGATGATTAAATAGAAAGGATTGCTTCCTACTTTCTTTTGCCATGTCCGAAGTAGCACTACACACGCTCACATCCCCTCGCCCCTTCCGTCTCCACACCATCTGCTGCCGCTCGTATACGAGTCCCAACGCCTGTGTATATTGTAGATATATATACCACCCAGCCCAGCACTTCCCCCTTCCCCTCCCACGTTCACCCTCCCACAACCACACCCCATGCCTCTCTTCGGGAAAAAGATGGCTCGCGAGACGCCCAAGGACACCGAGGCCGCTTCCGGCTCCGACAAGCCCCTTCCGGACCCCTCTAGCCAGCGGCCCGGCACCTCGGGCACCGAGGCCCTCCTGGTGACGAACCGGCGCCAGGCCTCGGCCAAGTTCCAGGCAGCCCAGAAGGCCGAGCGGACGTACAAGGCCAAGAAGCGTGCGACAGCCGCCCGCGCCAACTTCGGCGAGGCCAAGACGCACTTCAAGCAGGCCGGCTCGCACCTCAAGAAGGGCTTCTCCCTGAGCTTCAACGTCGTCCGGAGTGCCCCCTACTTCGTCGGCGAGAAGCTCGACGCCCGCCAGGAGAAGGCCTCCGAGTCCAAGAAGCTCAAGGCCCTCGAGAAGCGCAAGAAGCTCGAGCAGCAGCTCGCCAAGGAGAACGCTCAGCGTGAGAGCAGCGAGACCGCCGAGCCTGCCGCCGCCGACCCGGCTGCCGCGCCGGCCGCCTAAGCAAGAGGAGAGACCGCCGTCATGGCTTTGGGCTAGGAAGGAAAAGAGGGCAGAAGCGCCCTGAGAGAGAGGACACGGCAGGAGGAGAAGATGCCACACTCGCTTGGAACCACACTAAAACTGGATCGCATTCCCTATGTCTCTCCCCTGACCACTTGAACTCTCGCCCCTCCCACATCACCACCCCAACGCCAGCACCAACACCGTCGTTTCCGCATATTTCCACATATTTCACACTCGTTCCCACATCGTCCCGATACCACCGCTCGCTACATTCGTTCCGGCCGTCACTCGCTCACCAGTCCGGCACCCCAACACTCGTTACCGTCCATCAGAGACGCCCACCCTCGTTATTTAATCCCCCAAAGGATCACCACACACTCGCTCCAGCACTACACCTATCGTTTACAGCACACCGCACACTGCACACTGCACACTGCACATTGCACATTGCACATTGCACACATGACGATTTGACGAAGCTACGCTAATGAGGCATCACGACCCGACATGAACTCTTTGTCCCGAAGAAGTCCAGCATCTGCGTTGTTGTACCCGGCACGAGGGGTTCAAATTGGGTTTGGGGCCCGTCCCCTGGCTTCGTCCTGCATTTTTTGTTGCCTTGACTTTCCTGGATTTCTGCCTTGAGACTGCCCGAGTTTGACTTGGTTTGTATTTCATGCTAAGCATGCTTTCTGTGTTATAGAAAGGAGGAGGGGAGGAGGATACCCGGTGGCCGACAGGGGCTGGAGGAACTACTGATACTAGAGGAGAGATAGTTGGACAATAATATCAAAGACTGTTTTGTTGGCGTGCTTAACATAGACTCCCCTGAGCCTGCCTAGACACCTAGACACCTAGCTGACGGCATACGAGTGACCCGAGACTACTGTAGCACCGAGATTATTCTCGTGGGAGGACTCGTGGGGGCCAGGGTTCCTGTCCTTACGTCGCTGCACTCCATCGCCGATCGATGGTTCTTAGTTCTCGAACTAGTGCTGCTCCTCAGAACTGTCCCTCAAGTGGCATAAATATCCAATAATGAGCCTCCGTATCCCACCGATAACCAACATGGACACCCCAGCTCAGCCGGGAGACGAGCCCACGACAACTTCAGTAGTCGGGGAAACCGGTGTGATGTCATCCCAAGTTCAATCTATGCTGCATGGTTTTTTTCACCGCCATTACCAGACCGCGGTGATCCCAGTTCTCTCTATGATAGCAGTGGATCGGCCAAAGTCGACCGAACCACTGCACAAACAAATGCAGCAGCCCCGTATCCGACGGATGCCAGCCATGTTCCCAAACCCGCCCGTGTCGTACAGCGCACAACCTTACTGAGCCTTCTTCGCGAACTCCACCCTGAGAATGAGATGCTTGAAACCCCATCCGTCCATCTTGTTGCAGGCCTTGACGGCGTCTTCCCGGTCGGCGAAGCTGATGAACGCGAAGCCCTTGGCGAGACCCGTATCCCTGTCCTTGGCCAAGAATACACGTGTGACGCGGCCGAACCGCTCGAACATATCCCGGAGCTCGCCCTCCTCGGCCATCTCGGAGACCTGTAGCGCAAAAGGTCAGCAAGCCGCCCTAGGTTGGCTCTCGTAAGGAGAGCAGCACTTACGTTGGTGACACGCAGCGTAGCAAAGTCGTCCCGCTCGCCGTACTTGCTCCCGGGGCCGCCCATCCGCTCGCCGGCACCGCCGGCGCCGGCGCCACGCAGGGCTGGCGGGACGTAGCTGCCCTTCTTGCCCGCGCCAGCTGCACCGACCGACGAAGCAGGGCCGGCGGCCGATGGCTCGTCTCCCATACCCGCCGCCACATCCGCAGCACCTGCCTCGCCCATGGGTGCCATCGTGTCCTTGTAAGGACAACGCGCGGTGAAATGCTCGCCGTTGCAAATACGGCACTTGACCTTCTTGTCCTTGAGCTTGTCCTTCATGCTCTGCGCGTTCGGGTCCTTGCTCTCGTCCTTGGCATCCTGGCGCCAGCTGATGCTCGGCTTGAAGATGATGTTCTCACCGACAGAGGTAGTATCGTGCGCCGGTCCTGGAGGGTCGGTCGCGCTCAGGCCGAATTTGGGCCACGTCTTCCTCTCGGCGACGCGGGGGTTGACGACTTCGCGGTGTGTGATGTAGCGGATCCGTCGAGTAGTCTTGACCTTCTGGCCGTTGTCGTCGAATCGGTATTCAATGATGGTCGTCGTGCCATCCTTGTTCTGTACCTTCTGCAGGGGCGGAAGGTCGACGGTGGTCTCGTCGAGATCCTCGTCGTCCGCCCAGTCGTGCCTGCGGGCCGGTTAGTTTCGGTCGCATTTTCCCAAGTTTGTGGGGTGCGCTTCGAAAGTTCGAGCGCTCCCAGCAGCCACCTCGGCCGTGGTGAGAGAACTCACTTCGCTTGAGCCGCCATCTTAACTCTCGGTAATGTATTCCCTCTCGAGTTCGGTGGTGATACCTTTCCTTGTCGTCGATCGAGGGCAGTTAGTTGTGCGGTGGTGGGGGTGGCTCTTATCGATCAAGGGGAATTTTTGGAATTTCCGGCCGGGTTTTAGTGTGGGGCAAGACCTGACTCACCTTGCCACCTTGGAAATTTCGGTGAGTCAAGGTGAGCGCAGGGTTGTCCGCTGGCGACAATAACCAACAGGCACCAATCCGAAGCAGCACGAGTTCGTCTAGATCCTTTATTTCACAGTATCCGTCTGTTAATAGGAAATGTGAGGTATCCATGCCGCAGCACCTATAATCTTTACACAAGTGCGTCCTCCAAGGCGACACACATATTCATACTCCGTGCTTCATTTTTTTAATAAATTTATTTTATTTATTTTTGTAGTCATCTCAGAGGCATACAACGTAATGCCGGGGCAAACCAGCGGGATATCAAACGCCCTCGACCGATCCAAGTTTCTCCAGGCCGCAACCTGCGCCTGGACTCCACCGCCCAAATGGCATAAATATATAATACAAGAGTATACAGAAGGCAAGACTCAGGTCATCAAGGCGTAATATGCATGCACCCCGCGGCGCGATATCCCTTTATCCCAGCCCATTCATGGCGTCTTCGTCATCCGGCATCCAAGCAGTCGGCCCAGCCTCCTTGTATCCTCGGGCGATGGCGCCCCTCTCTAGTAGTATATCAGTCGGAAACGCCACCGTAATCGTCAGGAGCCACCCAATTCCATTTCGTCCTTCCTCCAGTGGTCTAAAGACCGACATTCCCTATTCCCAGACGTGAGACAAAAGAAAACCCTGTTTCGGCAGTGGCATATATGTGCTGAAGATTTTCTTCGGTGAAAGAAAGTAGTGTGCGAGATAGTAGCCCCCGTGGTTGAGGCTGCGTGCACCGAGATGAAGCATATGCGTTCGTTTATTAGATCGGAATTCCTTCCCGGCTCCCCTCCGTCATCTTGACTGGGATGGGCGGCAGCGCGCACGTGGGAGGCGGGGCCGGTGGCGGTCCCACGTCTGTGGTCAGCTGCGACATGCTCTTCCGCTGCAAGATAACCCTGTTGAAGGTGTCCACCCGCAGGTGCTGCACGGAGCTCACCGGACGAGGCGGTGGCTTCAACGACGGCGTCCGCGCACGTAGCGGCAGGTCCTTCGGATCAAACTGCGGGATCCCCAGTCCGATGTCAGACCCAGCCCGAGATCTCCGGCTCGATTGCGTTGCAGATCTGGCGGGCTGCTGGTCTACCAAGCTGAGACGGCTGCCGTGGACACTACGCCGAGACGAGCTGGATACCGCCGCCGGAGAATGGCTGCGTGGGTAATGATCTAACGAGGACTTTGATCGAGGGATCAGGTCCGCGATCAAAGCTCCAGAGGTGAAAGAAGAAGGAACGGGAGGAACAGGTATCCTGCTTGGAGGGAGGACAACCGTATGCCGTTCTCCAGCTTGCATCATCCGCCGTTCAGTTGCGGACCCGAAAGAGCTGCCGCGCCGGCGATTGGGCTGAGAGATGGACCGAGTTGTCTGTGATACTGGCAAGCTAGACTCTCTTAATGGCAGCTCTAACACGGGCACTTCTAGCGCGGTCGACTGCTCGACAGGAGGCGTCCATTTCGAAAACATCGAAGGCGAATCCGGCGCAGTGGAAACGGACGAGGTGTGCTCACTGAGCTGCTGATGACCTTGCTGAGGAATGGGTGGTGATAGCGGAGAGGGCTGGTCTTCAACGAAAGACAGGGGCCGGGGGTTGATCGCTAGAGCGGTTGGGGGCGGCCTCCTCATGCTCTTGAACGGCTGTGACCGAGGCTGCGGGGGACTAGAGTTCAAAGTCCCAGAGTCCATCGATGGGCTCTTTGCCAGCGAATACCGCTTCCCTGCACCGTTCGGCACGCTGAAGTTTGGTGTCGTGGCCAACGGGTTGGACATGGCAAGTGTCGATTCCGGCTGCCAGGAGCTCGAATACGTTGTCGAATGGGGCCGGGGCATAGCGGCAGATGCCACTCGAAGCTCGACATGGTTCATCGTCTGCATAGACTGCCTCCTGTCGTTGATGACGGCAGCATTCGGCCTCGGCCTTGGCCTGAGATGGTCACGCGGCGGCTCCGTGAGCGTCAGGTCGTCCACAGTTGAGGCGAAGCTGTCACGAACTGGTGAGCAGGCAGGAGACGATCCGGCTGAGGTCACCATGGTCCGCTGGCCAGATGAGATGAAAGAGAGTCGGTTTGCGCTATCTCTCAGCCCTTCGAGCTGCCGGCCATCATGCGAATAACCACTTGCAGAGGACGTCTCGTCAAATGATTGGTCCCGGAAATCGTCGACAGAGTCGAGATGGATTTCTGGGCTCTGAACTGGCCCGCCCTGTTCCCAATGCACGTCCGGAGTCAAGATGCGAGAGAAGCGATCTGGATCCCTCACGACAAGGGTTCGCTGGCTGGTCTGGCTTTTGAGCTGGAGCAGATGGTCGTCCACCTTCGGCACTCCCGTCTCGGAGAGGTTCTTCTTTCCTCCCATTGATTCAATCTCGCGTCGAAGCGTGGCGATCCAGTTGTCCATCTCATCGGCACTCTCGAAAACCATGAGGAAGTTGGAACAATGCCGCCTCTCGGGGCCCCGGAAGGGAAGGCGGGAAAACAATGAAGACTGGTGCGTCGATGCGACTCCTTCAGCATCGGTGGCGGACGAGACCTGGAGAACCCAGTGGCGCCCTGGGATCACGTCGCTGGCGAAGGCGGCCGAGTCCTTCCCTATCTGCAGCATCTTCTCCGGCAACCGATCAAAGGATCCCTCCCCGGCGTACTGGAGGAGGTAGCCAGAGGTGACCAGGACGAAGATCTTGGTCGTCCAGTCAAACGCCGAGCCGGATAGGTTTCGCTTGTGCTTTCTCTTGGACTTGTCCTTGTCCATTGAGGTTTCGTCGATCGCGTCTAGGGTCATGGAGCTATGGTTAATGCCGTCCCGGATCGAGACAGTGCCCTTGCCGCTCTGTAGCCGGAGGATAGCCTCGGCCGGCAGCGTGCAGGCCGGAAGATGGGCATGCCGGATGGCCTGCGGGTAGGCCTGGAAGAGCGGCGGCGGGTCCCAAGTAGCGAGCGAGCCACGGCTGCTCTTTGGCAGCAACGGCTGCCCCCTCACCGTGCTTGCCGACTTTTTGTGCCTCAGGCTCTGAGCTATGGGGGGTGAGGATAACGAGAGCTCCGAACGGCTAGCCTGCGAGCCATAGGGCCAGTTGCTGCTGAGCTCGGCCAAGGATGCCCGTATGCGGCCGGGAATCAGATGCGAGTCGCGCGGTGAGGGCCCAGCACTCTCCGTGTCGACAGACGACTTGTCCTTGTGGCGGCCGAAGATGTTTCTCAGCCCCAGCTTGGACTCCCGCCGGTTGAGCCTTTCCGTATCTACGCGCAAAGGGACGCGCACCTCGTCCCCGCCATTCATGCTCAAAACCGGGGGGCGAGCTCTCCTCGACTGGCTGGATTGGTGCCGCAGTGCCTCTAAAACGGTCCCAGAAGCGGCCGCAGCCGCCGAGTCGGCCATGTGGAGGGCCGCTAGGCTATCCGTAGGTTAAAGTTGTGTAAACACGGGGAGAAATGGCCACAACAGGCAAGATCTTTCAGTGGTATATAATAGCAGTGGCAGTGAGTTGTGGATTGTTAAGACGGGCTGCCCCAGGCAGAGGCATGCTCGGGAAGATCTGACGACGATGCGGGCACAGGCGAATGTGGATGAGGCTTCAATGAGGGACCTGGTTGAATTGTGGCCCTTTCGTCATAAAAAACACACAAGAACGAGGTTGGACGGTGACAACGAGCTTCTGGTTGTAGACGCGCCGGGGTAAGCAACAGTGAGCGCGTCCTGCCGCGAAGGACCGCGAACCCGGGAACGAGCGCTGGTATTGGCCGAGCCAACAATTATAACCGGCGAATATACCGTCTGATCGGAGGCTGTGTGTGTAGCAAAAGAGGGGGCAAGAGAGGGGAAGGGACCATACGGAGCACCAGAGAACGGCCGAGAATGGATATATATCTCCGTATTATGAGAGACACGGGATGAAGGAAGAAGAAAAACCAAACACCCAAAAGGCAGACAACAAAAAACCAGCTGTGACGAGTCGAGGGAATCCAAGACCTGGGGTGTGCCAGCCGTGCGCGGAAGCCATCCAGCCCAAAGCGCCAGGGTTACCCCCCATGCATGGGGACTGGCAAGCAGGGGTCAGATTTCCCGAGGAGGAGGGCTAGTGACATGTTCGGTACTTCGCCCCCACAACCACACGCGAGGGGGTCTGTCATTGGGCTTGGCCCTGTCGCAATCAGAGAGCTCACGGGATCAGACAGTCGAGGACCATCCGATGCTGTATCGTCGCCGAGGCCCAAGCCCTCCAGCATGTGGTGGGAGTGCAGGCGACAGACACGGATTCGCGTCCTCCCCGCGTCGCGGGGGCATGCACAGGACAACAACCGGGTCCGCAGCCAGCACCACCGCGCTCGCCCGCCCTCCTCAGGATGGCTCCGAGGGAACGAACTATTGACGAAATTGCCTCGATCGAGGGCTGATGTCATGGCTGCGAATAGCGCCCGGCTCCATCTAGGACCACGTTGCATAGTAGCGGACCCGACCCCGTCCGTCGCTAGCGAACGACGGAGTCGGAGGCTGCCTACTGGAGTATAGGTACCTTGCAGAGGGGCAGAGTGGCGCCTTGGGGCCGCGTGAGAGGGCGAAGATGGAGGCGAGGCGAGAAACAGTGAGCAAACAAGCAAGGATTTGGCCTTCTGAGCGTCCTTTCGGAAGACAGGAGCAGGGAAGGTAGATGCGCCAGGGGTCCATCCAGCAAATAGGAGGCGACCCATGGGGCAATCTGGATAGCAATCGAGCATGCCCTGGCCTGATACGACCAAACAGGAGTGTCAGGCCAGGGGAAAGTTAGCAAGGTTGGCTCGGAAGATGCCAGCGGTGGAGTAATTTTTTGTTTTTATTTTAAATTTTTCTCTTCTTTTCCCAGTGGCCTTATTCCGGACGAGGCTGACCATCATAACAAAATGAGATATTATGACGAATCTTCTTAGTATTATGTGCTTTCTAATCCACAAGGGAATGTTTTTTTTTTCTGTCTTCAGTCCTTTTTTTAATTGGAGGTGAAAATTTTGGGGCTCCTTCGTTGCTTAGGTTAGCCTAAGGTAGATGCTCAGTCCCTCGATGCCCAACAAGGAAGCCACCCTCCACGGCCAAGCTCGAGAAGGCGCCAAGGAGACGTGCAAAAGTTTCAAGACACGGCGAGCGATCCACGAAACATCGGAACAAGTGGCAGGGCAGCCATCGATTGGCGTTTCCCGGGTCTCGCAACCCCGCGCCCGGGTTCTCTGAGACGTCTCTGGCGTGCGGCATGCAGCGCTTCTTCAGGTGCAGGCGAAGGAAGAGCAGGTCGCCTCTTCGGCCGGGTCGTGAAGAGGCCGACCTGGATTCTCGGGCGGCTGCGTACGACCAGCCCACGGATAGCCACATCATGTTTGCGTGCTCTGTATAACTTCGGGTACACCCAAGGTACACTAGGAAAAGTGACTATTCTCGGATCCCTTGTCTCCGCCAGTCTCATGTAAGAAAGCCTCTGCCTGAGCCCAGGTGGTCTCGACTCTGCCAGGAGGTGGTACACAGATCCTCCGTTGCCACTGCAGCTGAGGGCGATGCGAGTCAGGGCTGCATCGCCGCTGAGCCTAACTCCTGGGTCTCGCATCTGTGGGTTGGCCCTTGAGGTTCCAGCGATCAGAAGGACTTGGTAATCTCTGTACTGTAGTGGTGACTGAGGAGGGGGGAAGCACCCAAAAAAAAATTAAAATTCCTCAAGACAGCCTGTCGCAACCCATCGCCCATGCAAGGGGTACGGAGTATGTCACAGCGTCAAAGAAAGGGGGGGGTCTCATCCACATCCCGCTCCCATGCATGTCCCAACCCCACCACCACAGCGGCGCCCTCACTTCAGCTCCAGATCAGCCTACTAACTGGCTTTTCCAGCTATCGTCTCCCGAGCCAGGATGCCATGGAAACCCGTCGAGTTCTCGTCGGGTCCGAGTAGTGTAGCCTTCCACAGAGCCAGGGCCACGGAGCCCTCGGGCCTGGGGGCGCACGACATGGACAATACCGTGGCTGCTCTGTATCGCCTTCTGCCGTGCAACCCTCTCCGCGCTCCCTCAATTTGACCTCTACCGCCAGCACGTGGCCGAATACGACGCCCCGTCGGCTGAGTATACGCAAACACGTTTGGCTTGGGGGCGTGGTGGCCTGGGCGCTCGCTTCCGCAAGTGCAGATGCCGATCCTGGGCCGAAGAGCATGGCCAATGTCCTAGCCGAGCGCCGCGAGCTCTCCGGCCTCGGGCGATGCGAGGCACTCGGCAGTCGAAGGTCGAGAGCACCTCTCGTGCCTGTCGTCCTTACGCCCATTAGTTCCAACCTTCTCTCCCATAACCTAACGAGGATGGGATGGCGCGCAACCCCCCTTCTCCCGTTCCTGCAGTAGCGCCATGCGATCAGCCCCTCCTCAGCCCAACGAGAGACGCGCAGTCGGGGGGCCACGGTCTGCACATCTGCACGCCCATACACCCTCCAAGAAGCAGGCCGCAGGAGAGGCGGCCGCGTCTTCATGGGTATCCTCGAAGGCAGGCTTGCCAGGGAAGCGCCGCGGGATGAGCTCGAAAAATGAGCGGCAGGCTGGGCGTGACGCCACACCAGAAGCAATCATGATGTGCCCACTACGATCAGCGCTTTTGGATGCGCCGTGAGGAACAAACATCTCCACACAGCCTAGATGCCCGGCGGTCGCCAGAGCGAGGCCAGCCGCCAGAAGGGCCCCGCGGTCTTCCATACATCGATCCCCCAATCCCCCTTCCGCGCAGCCTCTAACGCCGGCTTCTACGTACCGAGCACAGTAGAGCGCGGGTGGGATCGCCATCGGAAGAGCGGCTGAGCACGGACTACGACGAGCGTTTGAGATTTCCGATGTGTTCTCTCAAACGCCGGGCTAGGTTGGAATCGGAGTAGACTACGAAATTGCCCGACGTCGAGGAAGGCACTTCCGCGTGGTGAAGGCGACGGCGCGGTCTTCGGCGCCGACACTAAGCATTGTGGCAACGGGAGAGGAGCGAAAGTACCCTCGATGTACCCGGGCTAGAAGGAAGGACAAACGGGGGAGAATCCATGATTACGATATTTCCAGGACTCGCGGAGGCCTTCACACGCCTAGCAGATCGCAAAGTTTGCGGCTGGTACAGTACTTTGCGCCTCCATGGCGCCTCCCAACCCCCCCACCTCCAATGCTTTTCTTCTCCCACGAGATCGAAACCGGAAAGTTAAGAATATGCGTCCCAGTCGGGATGAAAGGAACGCAGGCTTAGCTGGCCCAACCCACCGGGTCGGGCAATCGTGCTACAATCGAGCTATTGGCAATTATTGGCCTCCCAGCCATACCGCCACTTGATTCGCGCCATCCCGCCTGCTTTAAAGAGAAGGTATTCCTTCTGCAGACTCGCATGACATGAGATGGATTGGCTCGCTGAGTTATCATGATCAGCACCCATCGGAGCGTGCTCTGTCGGGACCCCCAAGGTTAAGCAGGGACCTGCTGCTGGCATTTCTTGCGTGCTATCGCGTCTGTCTATTGCGACATTGTTTACAAACATTAGACATGGACAGACAAGCATACCCATGACTTCTGGTCATGCATTCAGGGTCCAAAGTAGACGCGCCCATGCGCAAGAAGGCCTCCGGTGCTGGAGCTCGGAGGACTAGGTGATCGAAGATGCAAATGGGATGGCACTCCCTCCCGCAGCGGAAGGCCGTGAGGCTCTCTGGCCTCCGCCCACATCTGGGCTGAAGCCGCCGGGCTAGCAGATCTGAAACGGAATCCGAGCAGCAAGCTGGTAACGGCCCGGCCCCGTCGCCTGTGGTATTACAGCCTACAGTCGCTCTCAGGGATCCCAATATCGAGGAGTTGTTAATCACGGGGAGATGGCAATCCTCCAGACGCACAATGCCAAGCGGTTTCAAATGTCATCAAGATAACTGCAGCCTAGGCTTCACCGTGCTAGAATAAAATAGCAAAGTCCCGTAATTATCGTGCTAGAACAACCGGTGTCTGGAAATGCACCCCAAAGGCGGCCAGCAGGTGGATTCAGCGCAATATGAAGCGAGCCTGCAATGCAAATAGGTATTCCTCCAACGCCATGTCCTGTCCTTCCTGTATGCTTCCTGCCTTCTATCATTACTTGGCGCGGCCTGAGCTCATATCGCACGCTCATGCGTCTTTGTATTGCGAGCAGAGAGTTTCGTTACTCGCCTACTCCTCCTTGGATGCATCCGCCACTGTCGGAAGGGAGGTGCCGCCTGAGGGGGTAGGTCGCGAATCGTCCTCGGCAACTGACGTCGAGTGGTTGAGGTGCGACGCCTGCATGGGCTCATGGGTGATCGAAGAGTTACTCCCGTTGGCTTCGGACAGCTGCCGCTCTGCTACCTGTTAGCACCACCATCGCTACCCAAGCCTAGCCTCTAGCCAGAGCATCTTCCAACGTACCGAGCTCCCGAATCCGATGCCGAAGCATCTGGTTCTCCCGAACGAGCATCTGCGTCTCGGCCTGGTAGAACGTGCTCTCATCCCGCCCACCGAGTGCAAACTGATCACCGCTCTCTCCGCTGATAGATGTCGCGCGCAGGCGGGGCGAAGCGCCTCGGCTCGGGGTCCTAGACCAGCGCTGCAGGTCGGCGCGCGCCATGTCAAACGAGCTGCGCGGAAAGCCGGGAGAGCGGGGGACGGAACCTCCTCCATAGGGCGGGTAGGCAGATGTCGGGGCCGATGCCGACACCGACACCCCGCTCGTCTGGATGGGCAACGGCACCGCGCGATCCGAGACGGCCTCGTCGGACTGACCCGACTGCTGACGTTGCACTTGAACCTGCAGGCGCCGGATCTCCTGAAGCAGGCGGTTCACCTGAAACTCCTGCTCGTTCTCCAGTTCCTGATGAATCTCTCCCAGGCTAGGGGCTCGGCTGTGGCGGGGGTCATTCGGCGACACGAGGCACGGAGATCCAGGAATGGGCTGCGGACTGGTGGCTCGATAACCGCCCGCAGTGGCCGCACCATGGTGATGGTCGATCATTTCGCCAGGGCCGGGCGTGGCGGGATCCGCAATCTGGAGATTCATGAGCACCTGGGACCGACGGCGGCCGTTGCTGGAGGACTGGCGTGCGCGCTGAGAGAGGGAGCTACTGGAAGATCCTATTGTTCCGGGTTAGCGATGTGGCGGACTATCTCCGCAGGCGAAGGGGGGGGCTCACGTCGAACGGGCTCGCCGCGCTGCAGGCCAGCGTTTAGGGTAGCTGCTGCCTGGAGGGAAGTCGAGGCTGACCGCGGGGATTGTGAGGGAGATGCATCTCGGTGGCTGGTATTGCTTGACATGGTGCGAGTCGGTCGGACTTCGGGGGATGACGGAGGGAGAGAGTTGAGATCGGGCGCCATAAAGAAGAACCGCGGCGATGGGTATTTGAGCGCGACGCCGTTGTCTAGTGTGGGGTGTGTTTGGTGGTGGCCTGAAGGTGCGAGGAGAGGTGAGCTCTGGAAAGGTGGGCTGTCGAGACGTCACCGATCAGACCAAATGAGGTAATGCCTGTCTGCTTTCTCTTGCTGCCCCGGGGAACGATCGGAGATGGTCTGGCTTAAATGAGGGAAGGCCTGGCCCAGAGCACAGCACTTCACAGTCGACCCGACAAGTCCGCCGGTAGCATGCTCAGCGGGTGTACAATTCGCGGCAAGGGACTGATGTGTGATTCATTACGCTTCCCGCTGGGATGGTTCGTCGGTGGGATGTTTGGTTGGGGTGGGGTGAGACAGAGCTCTCTTGTTAGAGGGTGGGGTGATAATGGACAAGGCAGGCGGTAGGGGTCTTGGGGGGGCTTAGGTTGGTCCCCTATCCACCTTTGGCCACTCAGCCGAACCAAGCCCGCCCACATGATGCCCAATGATCGGCACAAGGGACCTCTCGACGAGCACGAGGCCGCGTGACTTGGGAGTAGCGATCTACTCCATCAAGCCATGCAGCATTTGGTGACCCGAGGGCCTGTTTATGAGTCAGTTGATGATCTCGATTCGCTAGCGACGGGGTCACCCGAATGTGGCAACAACTTGTCGAGTCTCGATTTTAGCTGGCGGGCTTGGCCTGCTCCCCTGCAACCTGTGAGCCTGCCCTGCCTCCACGCCTATCCGCCGACCACCACAGCTAATCATCTACGCAATGTTGGATCTGGGGAACCGCACCAACCGCCACACTGCAGGACACAAACAGGACTTCAGTGTATATCTAGCAATTTATTTAAGTACTCAACGTCCAAATGAGCGCCGTCAAGCCACATGGGTAGGGTTCGGCAGGAAGGACTTCAATCAAACCCCGTCTTGCTTTGGTCGATGCTAGTTCTGCATCGGGCGTCCCTTCCCTGAGAAAAATTCCTCATGTCTTTGCTCCTCCTTATCGTGTTAGGGTGCTCCGGGCCGTGGACCTTTACTGATAGCTGGAGCTGTTTCCGGTGTAACTGCTTGGCTTCTTCGTATCTATCCAGCTTTTGGAGCACAAGTCCAAGGCGACCGATACTTGTAATTGTATCAGGGTGCTCCGGGCCGTGGATCTTCTCTGATAGCTGGAGCTGTCTCCGGTGTAGCTGCTCGGCCTCTTCGTAT